>CAJQZM010016177.1:0-13118 GCA_907164665.1 Colias nastes | reverse complement strand
ATATTACAGTATATTAACTTTGAATTAAGGCAGATATAATATTTTCTGATAGTTTAAAATAAATTGCTTACTTATGAATTGATTGAAGTATTGAAGTACAACTTAAGCCTAAAAAACGCTAACAACAGTTTACCTTTATTTATAAAATGTGCAAACTTATTAGTGGAAAAGTAGCCACACGTTTAAAATTTTAAAGACAGCTTAGAGTTTAGACCGTAAATGTAAAGATGTCTTAAAAAATTAAGAATGAAATACACAAAGTTAATCCTTTGACACCTCACGTGACACGTCACACATTCGCGGATCAATGTCCGAATTAAAAAGAAATAGAGTCGCCCGCACAACAATATCCGTTTCCGCTGATCGATCAATCTGCGCGGACGCATACTCAATTGCCAATTGGACACTTGAAGGGGAATTTTATTACCTAATAGGACTTCAATTTGTTTTATTGGAGGTACACGGAATTATAATGTAATGTACCTACTTAAATATGAGGATATTCAAGCTTTTGTGTGTGTAAACTATAAGTGATATTAATTCATCATTTGCAAGTTTTATTTTCGTAACAAAAAAGGAGTATATCCTTCGCCAAGATTGTATCTATAAAAAATCTTAAATCAATAAGATGTTTTTAATTTTAGTATGAATCGAATATACAGTTAAACGTTGGTTAAACCACGTTAAACACAGGATCTAGTTTTTCGATGAAACCCGAGAACGCCGTTCATGATACACAATCAGTGTACCCGATATTACGTAATATAGCTAATTAATCAAATATCAAGTAACGCTATCACCACAACAGACAAACCGACAGTTCTCCTTATGGATGCATAAATCATGCGTCAAACCGCCGCGGCCGCCGGAACATTGCGCCAGCGCTGATAATAATTATTAATTGTTCTCAAGTGCATATCGTAAGTGTAGGATAGTATTATATTATCTGTGGTGTATGCAAACTACTTTATATGTATGTGTGTTTTGGGAAAATATAATTAGATAAACGTAAATAAACAATTCATCCGATCTTGCTTACCTGGAGCTGTCCATATGATCAATGTAACATACCTATTATGACAAAATCTCGAACTAAACTAAACTGTAAATGAAACTTGACATGATGCTTCTAAAGACAGTCAAAGTACATATTTTTAATAAATAGAGTATATAGACTATGAAACGTAATCACGAATTTGCGATACGTCGAGGCAACAAATAATAGAATACGACCCGCTTCATTTTCATAAATGGATTGCAAAAAAACACACATCGTCACTACATAGTATAAAACAAAGTCGCTTTCTCTGTCCATATGTCCCTTTGTACGCTTAAATCTTTGAAACTACGCAACGGATTTTGATGCGGTTTTTTTTAATAGATAGAGTGATTCAAGAGGAAGGTTTATATGTATAATAACATCCATGAAATATTGGAGAAGTACTGTTATTTTTGAGGTTTCTAATGTGATGTCGTAAAAAATTACATTTTTTCCGCTTACATTGCAAACGCAGGCTGAACCCTATGAGTTTTATCAAAATGAACTAAGTATTATACACATTGAAAAGGTCTACAGAAAAGTCCGCGGTGGTATATGTCTATCTCTTTTGGATAACCCACAATAACATTTTTTTGTCATTTACTTTTTACGACAAATAATGGCTAATTTTCGAAGCGATTTTAACCAATACAGCATTAATCCTTAACCAATGAAATACCTTGAATACATTGTTCATTTAATATAGATCTATATGGCCCTTTACACCGTATGATTTAAGTGAATACGTAGCGTTTGCGGCGGCACCGGCCGGGCCGGCCGCCCGGCTATATATTTTATACCCGTGCGAAGCCGGAGCGGGCCGCTATGTTTTTATATATGTCGTGGCCATATCGTAGATTTGCTCATTTCATGATATGATCGATCATTTCACGAAATGGTCGCATTTCATGAAATGGCCAACATAGTTTGATCAGATCGTTAAATCGTCAACGTTTCACGATTTGGTCATCCACATTTGGCCAGATCGTATAAAATATATAAAGAGTCCATAAAATATTAAAAAAATTCAGAATATTCTAAAAACTTGTTTAATGTCATTTAAGTTAGTGCCGCGGCAGCCGGCAGCGGCCGGCGAATGCCAGAAGCGAATCGTTTTTGCAATAGAAAACAGTTAGGTTAGACTTTGATGCCGGGTCCAGACTGGTGAAACGTAACATGCAATGTAACATGCAATGAAAGAATTCACCGTCCACATTGCTGCAATGTATCATGAAAGGTAACACACTTTGTAACAATTTCTCATAGTTTGGACGTCTTGCGCGCGCGAACACGCGCATGCTACGAGCATTACAAGCAGCGCGCGGAGCGATCCGAAATTTGTCGGTTTTTCGACGAACACAAAGGGGCGCGTAGTGTGCGCAGAGCAGCCAATTTGGACGGTCGTTTGAGAACGCAACGAACATGGAGGACGAGACTGCGTGGAATTTTTGTTTGGTATATTTTGGTATATTTTGGTTGGTTAATTTATGTTTGGTATTATTAATAATGAAGTACTGATAATCGTCATAGCAAGAACGTGGTCTTCGGACTCCATGCTTCGTGTGATCTACGCGCACGAAAAAAACGTGTATCGAAGGGCCGTGTTCGCGGCAGAATGGCGGAAACAGACGAACGCGGGATGTTCGTAGTGAATGCGCGTTATGAGCGCGCTATGCGTCCACACCAGCAGCGAACATGCAATGAAAGGCAGAATGTTACATTGCATGTTACGTTTCACCAGTCTGGACCCGGCATGATAAACAACGCACGAGCCAAGCGAGCAAAGCGAGCGTGCCGCGGCAGCGGCCGGCGAGTGCCAGAAGCGGATCGCTTTTTAAAAAATAAACAATTATAATAATATAGTAGGATATATAAATATATATCCTAAAAGAAAAAATGCGTCATATATTATTTTATTTAAGACGCATTTTTCTTCAATACATATAAGATATCCACATTTTCCATAGTACTCGAACCTCTTCGTCGTAAATTCTTTGCTATGACTTTCTTCATATTGTTATTAAACGAATTATGAAGTTTTTAACTGCGAATAATTAAATTTTCGCCAGCGGCCGCCATCTTATCACATAAACACAGAGCTTGCAGCGCCTCTACCAATGATTAATGTAACTATTTTACGATATGATCAAATAATTTTGATCATTTCATGAAAAAACCGCGCGTTTAGTTGGCCATATCGTGAAACGATTTCTTATCATTGATCTGCTCAAGCCACATCATGATGTGGCCAAACTAAATTGGCCATTTCACGAATTGCGACCATTTCGTGAAATGGCCAACCATTTCATGAAATGAGCAAATGTACGATATGGCCACGACATATACAACGTTCACAGTTTTTAGGGTTCCGTAGCCAAAATGGCAAAAACGGAACCCTTATAGTTTCGTCATGTCCGTCTGTCCGTCTGTCCGTCTGTCCGTCTGTCACAGCCGATTTACTCGGAAACTATAAGTACTACAGTGATGAAATTTGATGGGAATATGTGTTGTATGAACCGCTACAAAAATATGACACTAAATAGTAAAAAAAAGAATTGGGGGTGGGGCCCCCCATACATGTAACTGAGGGATGAAATTTTTTTTTTCGATGTACATACCCGTGTGGGGTATCAATGGAAAGGTCTTTTAAAATGATATAAAGTTTTCTAAAAAACATTTTTCTTAAAGTGAACGGTTTTTGAGATATCAGCTCTCAAAGTCGTAAAAAGTATGTCCCCCCCCCTCTATTTTTATAACTACGGGGTATAAAATTCTAAAAAAAATAGAGGTGATGCATGCTAATTAACTCTTTCAACGATTTTTGGTTTGATCAAAGTATCTCTTATAGTTTTTGAGATAGGTTGATTTAACTGTAATTTATTATATTTGCTGCTACGGAACCCTTTGTGCGCGAGCCCGACTCGCACTTGGCCGGTTTTTTCTGTAGTGTATTTAGTATCAGCATTGCACCCGTGCGAAGCCGGGGCAGGTCGCTAGTATACTATAAATATAACGTTAAAATTTTATAGGCATCACAAATTGCGTTTGCCTTTCGAAAACCTCATCATTGGCAAATATTTTGCCACGTAAGAATTGTAAACTATTTAGTTTATGTGATTTAAACAAAGATTTGCAAATTGAATATATGAATGAAATTTAAGGCATTTGAAATAACTGTTTATAAACTTATATGTAAGCAAACTGAACTATTTATAATATTATGTATTTGGATAATAATTTCTGACATAAGTATATACAAATAGTTAAATAAACAAAATAATGGTCACATAAAAAATGCCATGATTACAATGCTAACATAAATCTTTTGTTTTAAACTTATTTCGAAAAATCTAAGATACATAGTATCTTATGTAATACAGATTACTATACACATATACAATGTGTCGTGTCGAATTGATAACCTTTTTTTGAAGTAGGTTAAAGCGGTTCATTATTATATTGTTATGCGGAAACCTTGACATGGAGTTAAGTTATTTATAAATATTTAAATTATGCATGAATTCAGCAATGGAGAAAGGATGCAGAATGACCTCTTGGCAGTTTAAAATGTGGATGACAAAAATTTCACATAGATATTTAATGGTAGGTCTAAACTCTAAACTATGACATATAATTAATATTATATTGCATGGGTACACTTTTTCTATAAAAAAGTGAGCTACACATAAATTATGACATAATATAATCTTTGTATTTTTGTATGTTTGTATTGAATAGGCTCAAAAACTACTGGACCGATTTCAAAATTTCGTTTACCATTACTTAGAGGGATTCTGCCGAATCCGTATAGGCTATATTTTATCCCGGAAAACGTAAATATGTACCACGGGCGAAGCCGGGGCGGACCACTAGTTAATAATATATAATGCATAGGTACGCCTTTTCCACGTAAAATAACATAATATATCCAGTGTGAATGTAACGTTATATCCAAATAGTTATTAACAAGAATAGAATTAAAATATTAAAATAAACCTGTCTTGTAAATGAATGAAACTCAACACTCACTCAGTGATGTACTAATTGATATCAAGTCTCTGACAAGTGGATTATTTTTGGTAGCATTTGTTTTTCTTCGCCGTATAAGAACCTTATAATTTGACAGTCTATTTGAGATTTGTGAAATCGGATATCTACGAGACAAGAAAATAACTTTTTAATTGTGTTCGTTTTGAGATCGAATTTGTTCCTAAATATAATTGGAGAACAAAAAAACAGAAGAAACGTCCCATTGTGTTTAGGTAGGCAAAATAAAGAATTTTCATAAATCTTAATAATTTCTTAGTAACGATAACGTTAATAATAGGCACCTACTCTTTCACGTAACTTATTTTTAGTTTCTTTATAAAAGGAAGTCCTCAAAAGAATAAAAAATTTACAATAAGAATAAAATGAAGACACGTGTGTTAATAGTTCATAATAAATAGTAATGGCTATAGTATTTACGTCAAAATTATCATCTAAATTCTAACCATTCTAACCTTAGATAGGTATTTCATATTCTCTCCGATTTTTGGCGTAAAAATCATGTTAACATAAACATAGAATGACGTTTTGTAAACATGACCATTGGATGCATTAACATTCTGACGATGAGCGCTTGTCATCTGTGTTTACGTATCTTTGATAGTGTTTGATTTAGAACTGAATAATTAGGAATGTCGATAAAAGATAGTACATAGGTACATACATGTATGTTCTATTTAGACTTTAGAGTTTAGAGTATGATCATTTCCTTGTTTACAGTATTTGTACATGTTGGCTGTTGCTAAGAGTTAATGCGATTTATTAGTTATGCAAAATAAGTCTTATAAAAAGTCGTACACTTCAAGAATTAATTTATGATTTTATGTTCGCAATTATATCAGAATTCTATAAAATGTATATAATTAGGGTTCCGTACCTCAAAAGGAAAAAACGGAACCCTTATAGGATCACTTTGTTGTCCGTCCGTCCGTCCGTCTGTCAAGACCCTTTTTCTCAGGAACGCGTGGAGGTATGAAGCTGAAATTTATATCAATTACTCAGGTCTACTGTCCCTTGAAGCTGTGAAAAAATCAAACTTCTAAGCCAACGCAATCAAAAGATACAGCCGTTTATGCCGCAAATTTTCGACACTTGCAAGGGAATCAAAACCTACAGGGTGCTTCCCGTGAACTCAGAATCTTGAAATTTGGTACGAAGCAACGTCTTACAGCATAGATAAAGGAAAAATTACGAAAACCATAAATTTTTAGTTACATCACATAATATATTTTTTTTAAATAATTTTAAACTTACTACCCATTTCCTCATAAACGCGTAGAGGTATTAAATTGAAATTCATACCAAATACTCAGGTCTATAATACCTTTAAGCTGTAACAAAATCAAACTTCTATGTCAACGCAATCAAAAGAAACAGCAATTTAAGGGCAAGCTCCCTAAATTTTATGTGAATTTGCATCAATATTCTGAAACAGTCACACATACAATCAAAATGGAAATTTAGTATATGATTTATTGGGTCTTTTTCTTTCGATGTACAAGACAGAAACATAATTGTAACATTTTCGCTCGATTCAATTTTTATTCAAAAATGATGCCTTTTTTAAGGATTATTACATTTTTTTTAAGATTTACTTGGACTTTATGTCTAAAATAAATGTTAACAGTAAGAAAATAGAGTTTACTATTGAAGACCAAGATATTTTTTCTCTAGATCAATTATTACTTTAGTTATAAACGAAATAAGAATTGAGACTTACTTTTCGAGCTCGAACGCGATCAAAGAGCGCACGCGATATTCAACTTTATTACGGCTGTATTAGCGTCTAGTACCGTAACCGGTCTCTCAGTGCCAGAAATGAGAAAGGGAGCCTCCTCTTAAGCTGCATATTTTGAAACTCGCAAGTACTCGCAAGGGAATCAAAACCTAAAGGGTACTTCCAGTCGACCTAGAATCTTGAAATTTGGCATGAAGCAACGTTTTATAGCAATCATAAAGAAAAAATTCCGAAAACCTTAAATTTTTAGTTACATTACAAAATATAATTATATTTATTTTTTAATAAATATAAACTTATTACTTTTTTCCTCATGAACGCGTAGAGCTATCAAGTTGAAATTCATATCAAATACTTAGATCTAATTGCCTTTAACCCGTGAAAAAAAAATGCAGGTTTGTACGGAACCCTCGGTGCGCGAGTCCGACTCGCACTTGGCCGGTTTTTTTTGTGTAAATACAATTCGTTTTTTTAACACATTACGACCACTAACTTAACGACCTTCATTACTTACAAGTTACATGTTTAACTACAAACCCTTTAAAATTAAATTTCTATGGGACCTAACTAAAATGAAATCCATTCAACTAAATGATATTCCAAATTGCTTTATTCCTATAGTTCTCAATTATAAACGAGTCCACTTCGCGATTATCAATTTTCGAAGTCAGTTAAAACAAATCGTAAGACACCAAACGAATATGAAATAACCATCTCACCTCTTCAATAACGCAACTTAATTACAATTGTAAAAGAGATTATAATTACATATATTCCACGGTAAGGTTCCGCTAACCGGGCATCGAACTCACTTCCGTTCGTAGTTTTTACCATAATTTAATATTGTAAACAGTACCTACTGTTTATTACGTGATAATTTATTGAATGCTACAATGTGTTATTCCGTTTAAAGATTGTGTTTGTTCGTGATTGTTTTTTTTTTATAAAATATTTGTTCAGAAATAAATCTGGAAAAAACTTTAATATCTACTTGATTTATGACCTAGATCTAGTGTCCGTTTTTTATATCATTAGATATGAATTGCAGATAATAATCTTGTTTTTGCTAAATATAAACTTATTTGTGCATTAATCTAAAACATCTTAAGTGATAAACTATAAAGATATTGATTTTTAAACATAAATAATGTATTATTTGGTTATTTGATTAAATCTATACTAGCTTCAGTTTGCGGATCGTGAGTCCATATCCTTATGACATCAAACAGCATATCTTCAACGCCATCTATCCGCAATACTATAAAGAAAACTTTTGTTTGAAAACTAAAGAACCAGTTTCAACCGAAAAAATTTTTTTAAAGTGAAACTTTTATTACATCGTCCCAAACTTTTTGGTCTGTGTAGCGCATGTCGCGTGACGTACGATAATTATCGTACAAATACGATAATTATCGTAAGTTTCACTTTTACCGTGGTTTCATAAAACCACACAACATTTTTTTTATTTCTGAACGCTATTACTGCTTAATTTATATTATCTATACGTTATAAAAATGTGTTCTATTTTATCTAAAATCTAAGGTTTCTTCTGCGTAACAATAAAGTACGTGCCTCTTGTCACTTTTAAAATTACGATTAGGTACTTTTAGTGTTATTACGGTGAATACTATAAATAAGACATAACAGCGGATATGGAGGATAATAAATTGCGGCAATTGTGTACCAAAATAACATTAACTGAACAGAGTATTCCAATTGAACACGTGGTTAATCGGTGTGTTTGTTAAACTACTGTTTGTATGTCATACATACTCTGTTTATAGACATTTTAAGAGATAAGTATATTGTAGTAAAATGACAATGGATTTTATTACTTATAGCTGCATCTAAATTATCACTATCACTACATAGTATAAAACAAAGTCGCTTTCTCTGTCCCAATGTCTCTTTGTATGCTTAAATCTTTAAAACTACGCAACGGATTTTGATGCGGTATTTTAATAGATAGAGTAATTCAAGAGGAAGGTTTTAGTATAAGTATAATTTATTATGTTTTAGACAAAGCGGGCGATGCCGCGGCCGGTAAGCTAGTAAAGTATAAACCACAAAATTCAATCATAGTTTTATAAGGCGTGTTCATTTTATGTGGCGAGGACAGTTACTTATTCGTAAACTTTGAAATCAGATTGTATTTACGACGTATTATAATAAAAAAATTTGAATGTACCATGCATTATTCAACTCGTGGCGTAAAATCAGTTGCTTTTAAATTTTTTGCAAAACGCATAGAAAATATGTCTAAATAGTTAAATACATTTCAAAACATCCGCGAACAGGTTTATTCATATATGGCATAAAATATTGTCCAATTACATCGCCTTTAGCCCACCAGCCGATACTTGCAACATCGCCCACACTAACCTTCCTAGTTTCTAGATGCTTTTAGTATTTTAATTAGGTATTCGATGAGGTATGTATTCTGAATTTATTTCTAATTGGCACGAAATTGCCATCATGCATTTGGACACTGGAAAGAAAAATATGTTAAAATATTTTTTCTTTCTGCATTGATTTATATTTTGCACTAAAATAATGATTTATTTCAACGATATTTCTCTGACTATTTTTGTGGTTTATTTCTTTTAAATCAAAATCGACCCATACATATTCTGTGTCCATACATAAACATAGATACCACTCCTTAGTTACGTTAATTTCACAATGATTAGTAAGTTATTTAATGTATGTACATAATGTTTGGTGTAGGTGTGAAGTCCGAGAATTCGTGGCATTTCGACGACATTCTCAATTTTAATTAACATATCCTTGATCAATCCATAATCTAACTAATCTTCCCTTATACGTTTCTCATGTCTTAATTAATTAAAGCTTACCCAGAAAATAATGCTAACAATTCGTATAATATTAATGAGATGACATTTATTAATCCAATTTTAGCTCGGCTTTTTAAATTGATCGTATCTGGGTCTTAATCTGGGTATTAAATGGAAGGTGATGGAAGTCAAGCGTGTCATTTGTGGCATAGCAACATTATTTCCCGCTGCACTTCGCGCCAAAACGTCGTAAATGACATATGTAAAATCACGTTGTGTTTACGATACAACGCGTTCTATAATTGAGCGATGCGGGAGAGTTCAACACATCGCGGTTCATCTTTTTAGAATACGACACAAATAACATTCTATATTTGTAAATTATACACGGATAGCTTTAAGAGCGAACGCCCATGGTCACTCATCCACACAATTTTCAGCTTTGTTGCTTAATAACACGTTGCACAATCGCACGTGTAAACATCTCTATTATGTGCTTTTATCCTGATTTATAGAATACGGATTCTAAGGTGGTGCTGTTATGCATCAGCCATGCCGATGACCACATGCATCAATGTTTGTAAATAGAACGCAGCGTATTATGATGTTGACTTTATGAATGGCACGACATCCATTGCTTGTTCTCTTCGTTGTTACGCAGTGGTAGTAGTTCTTTCAGAAACAAAGCGTTGTATAGTGTTTAAAATACAGTAACACAAGCTGATATTTTAGTCGCATGGTTTTTGGCTTTGACATCTTTGTACCTACCAATGTTTCGGATGCTTCGTCGTTAGTAAGAGTTTGTTTACAAACAACATTGAACTCTATCATTCCTTGTTTGTAAACGCAGTTACGAACAGATGCACTGTTCACTGATCATCGGTTTCCATAAGATAATGAAGTTACTAATTTCTAAAATAAAAGCATCCCAGTTTGCTTAGTTCATTATTCATCTGGTTTTGGAAGTGAAAAATCACGCTTATCTCGAGACAAACAGTGGTCCACCAGCCATCTGTTCGTTGCACCCACAGGGCACAGATAACGAAATTGTACAAACGGGGACAAAATGCATTTGGAGTCGAGCCCTTGCGTCGAGCGCTCTCGCGCTTCGCTCTATTGCGCGCGAAAAACAAATCCGCCATTTTGCATATTTCGACGATGTGTTCCATATTCGAACGTACGGTGCGTAGCTGTTTGATATTCTCTTTGAGATGTGGTTTATTTTTGATCGCGTTGTCCTATTTAATCCGTTATGCCTGTGCCGCGTGCGTTTCCATCAGTCTACTAACGTTGCTTCTGACGTCGTGTATTCGTTCACTATTTCAAAATGTTTAAATATATAGTTAATAAGTTAAAAAAGGTGTCATCTAACTGTCACCTTTTCAGTTCGAACAACGTAAATATTTTTGATATATTGATGTTGTTAATTTTATTATAAAATTTTAACAGCTTTTTTATTTTTGTTCCAGATATATCCTGATCCAGAATCGGAGAAGGCTATAATGGGTTCGGTGGTGTACTGCATCCACCACAAGGAGGGGTGCCAGTGGTCCGATGAACTCAGAAAATTGAAGGTTAGTGACTGGTAGTTAACATTGTTTAGATAAGGAACAGAAAGGAGGGCGCTCTATCGATCACATTTCTGGCACGTCATGTTTGACATATTTTTTTATCTACATTATTTTTTATCTATGGAGATAAGTCCTTGTTTTGTAAACATTTCACCTCGGAGATCTTAATCCTGGGAAACACAATTTTAACGGTCGGTCGCCAACACTTTTTTTATAAGCTGTTTTAATCCAACACAACGAAAGAAGATATGTACCTATTACATTGGACGCAATCGGCATATTTATATGTGTTTGCGATAAAAACGCTATTAAATTGATTTACAAGTCCCGGTGTTGAACTAGGACAATATCGCAATATTATGTCATAACGGGCGCATATATCACTGATAAGTAGGTGGCATACATGCAGATTATTTACACAAGTAGCTAACTTATTTGCCCGTTTTTAGATTAGCGTATTTGCTTTTTTATTGGGCAAGGTTGTAACGGTAAATATTTGCTGAATTCCTGGAGGGTATTAATTTATTTGGGCTTTCAATAACGCAATGCCATTACAAATACGATAGAATAAATACAGATTCAATCTATACAATATTTCAATTATATAAATGCGACGAAGTACAGAATTAAGCTCAAACAGCCACTACCAAAACTCAACTCGTTTATTTGCACATAAAGAAGAAAATATGATAATTTTGATGTGAAACTTCTTTAGCCGTGTTTAGAGTAAAATTTCAAGGTCGCGTCATGGCAATACCGTCACGTCATCATCGTCATCTTGCCAAAGAAGATTCACTTCTGACACGTGCACGGCTCACACGCTCTTTTAGCTATATTTTCGTGAAGCCTCACACATTCTTTCAATTTCCAGGCGCATCTAAACACGTGCAAGCACGACGCAGTGCTTTGCGCGGCGCAATGTGGCGCGATGATCCCGCGGGTGCTGATGCAGGACCACCTGCGGTATACGTGCCCGCGCCGCAGAGCCAACTGTGAGCATTGCGGCAAGGAGTTCTCCGGGAGCGCTTTGGAGGTGCGTGTTGTGATGACCACAAATAGCTAAAGAACACATAATATATCCACACTAGATTTCTGCCCGTTTGATTTTGCTCATATGATATTATTATCCACCGTTTAGACTAAGGATAACACTTCTCAGTGTCATCCTTAAACAAAAACACTTCTCAGTGTCATCTTTAAACAAAAACACTTCTCAGTGTTATCCCTAAACAAAAATACTTTTCAGTACTATCCCTAACCTTATACTTCTCAGTATCTTCAACTAATTGTTTATTCCATATTCCAGGAGCACAGCGGCAACTGCGGTCACGAGCCCGTATACTGCGAGAACAAGTGCGGCGCGAAGGTGCAGCGGCGGCACACGCAGCAGCACATACAGCAGCACTGCAGCAAGCGGCTTGTGCCTTGTAGACACTGCGGCCAGCGGTATACTCAGGTGGGCATAATTTGATGTAATAACTTTGTTAACTAGTGAAAGTTCTTTAAAGTTATTTGTTACAAATATCAATTTGAATAAATAGAAGACAGAACGTACAGTAATTAGGTTTTTTACTTAATTTGGGTTTAAAGACTAAATCACATTGAATATAAATTTAAATGGTCAATTAATTCAGGTTGCTATGGTTTGGACCACCCACACGGACTTAAAGCAAAATCGAAAAAAAAAAAATTTACCTATCCCTTATTTAAATTATGTAATACGAGCAGTTTTATAACTAACAAAAAAAAAATTAATTGAATTTGATATTTTGGTTATGGCATTCAAAAATAATAACATTTTTTTTTTCTATTTCTCAAATATAAATTTTACGAAATAGAAAATTGATCACGAGGCGAAAAATATGCGTACCCAAAGCGTACGACATAATATGCTATACTTCTATAAAACAACCAATTTACCTTCACAT
>CAJQZM010016173.1:0-10182 GCA_907164665.1 Colias nastes | reverse complement strand
TTACTTACTCATTAAGTACAGTTAACAATTTCTCTCGCTAACCGGTTCCTTAGTTTGAACAAACTAACTTTGTAAGCTTTATGAGTTGGAACTGGTTATTTCATAAGATAAGCTATGTGCGTTCTTATAGTAACGACAGATTATAATTAAGTTTTTAAAAAGAAAATTCTCACACTTTTCCATCTAGAACTTTATGTCTCTAAAGCTTAAATGCTTAGTTTTTGCTTGCTTGTTTACCTGTGGATTAGAATAATGTTTATTACAGTTATTATTTTTTTGCACACTTACACACTTACTTGTACAAAAAAATATTTATGAACGAAAGTATGACATGCAATAAGAGACAAACAAACAACAATCAAGCAAAAATACTTATTGTGCACCAAAATTATAGTAAATATAAAAAAGACATAGTTCAGCACAACAAGCGGTCTTATCGCTAAGACAGCGATCTCTTCCAGAAAACCTGGTGGTTTAGGAAAACAGTGTAAGTATAAGTTAATAGGCAAGAGGTGCGTTTATAAAGAGACAAGTGGAGCTTATGAGAATTAGCTTTACATTATTCGTTTAGACTAATGTTCATTCCATAACTACATTTTATCGAAGAAAATATCGAGGCTTTTGACCCTTTTTCGGTTTTCAATCTTCACGTTACACAAACACCTAGTAAGAGGTATCTCTTATCTCTGTCTCTATATATAAAAATGAATCCCTATTTCCCTTGGTCAATCCATCATGCCTGAACGGCTATACCGATTTCGATAATTTTTATTTTTATGTGTACGTATTACGTTTAGTATTTAGATAAAAAAATAAAATTATTTCTCTCATGATAAGATCTATGTAGAGACGTTTTGTATGAAAGAAATAATCAACATTGTGATTGTAAAATACTTAACAGCACAATACAAATTAAAAAGATAAATTACGCGATATATTAGCTAACATCGAAAGAATTTTTCAAATCGGACCAGTAGTTCCTGAGATTAGCGCGTTCAAACAAACAAACAAATAAACTCTTCAGTTTTATAATATTGTAGATTTCAATAAATACTATAGCTATTTATATTCATGGCGTAATTTTAAAATAACAAGACCGGATTATAGGCATAATTAATTGCTATAACATAAGTACTAGTATACAATGGATTGACCTAGATCTAGACGAAATTACACATAAAAGACTACACTGTGCAAAACTTAAATTTGTTTTATATATATTTTATTAAATTGGTTTTAACGTCCACGATAATACATATAAATTATATATTAATATGTTTGTTTGTAGGTAGATATCTGCTTTATTTAATGATTTCCTTGACACGTACCTACCTACATTCTACGGGTAGCCCGCAAACCTCAAAATCACGCAGATAGTCAAAGGCATTACAATAGCACTAAATGTAATTTATAAGTATTTGAATTAATTAAATTAATTCAAATACTTATATATTTTTTGTCATTGATCGCGGAAAATAATAATAGGTATAGGCCATAATATGTTAGTCTAGACAGGCTCGTCATAAAGTTATCGTCTTTCGTAATCTCTACCATATGAAATTACGTGTAAGTAAACGCACTAAACAATAGTTTCGTAATAGTAACGCATACTTTCATTATAATGAAGTAAAGTTATTAGTGGTTGATTCAGCAGCGAGGCGCGCGCTGGCCGGAGTGAGCGCAGCTGTCAAGGCCAACTGAGGTCACTCCTCCGACGATCTCCAAGCCACGGTGCCCGCGACCGGTTTTACAATTTTTAGTCTCTTTTTATTTTCATTTTTGTATACACGACGCTGAGACTAAACAATGTTTATAATGCGAGATTAACTTTTGTTTAATATGAAATAACAACTCTTGACTTTCTTTGTTTAGATTGATAGCTAGGGTGGAATATTTTTGTCGAATCTTTTAAGGCTTTGCAATGAACAACAATTTCGGAAAGCTAAGCTCTGAATGTACAGGCATGGTATTACTTTAACCAAAACACATTTTGTTTGGATTATATGATAATGATGATATCATTGATACGAACATTATCTGTTTCCTTAATTATTGGCCCTCCCTTCGATGCAGAAATTGGCGTAGGTACCTAATAAGTTGACAACCACAAGGTACCTAACTAAAATACAGAAATATTCACAGGGTGGATATTTTCTATGGGCCCTGGAGGTAGTAGTACTTGAAATTCTGGAGATAGAGATGGAAATTTTTCTGAAACATTCCTTTATTTTTAAAAAGAAATAGAACTGCATTTAATGATTTAGGAAAATCCACCGGGTCGATCTTCCTAAAAAATAAAAAACACACATCTCATTATAATAACAAATAAAAAACTTACTACATATTACATTAGACATAAATCAATTGACAAGAAAACTTATGGTATAGAATTAAGGTCTCAGTAACAACTTTACATGGTATTTATCGTAAAAACTCTATATTTTAAAATATACAGTACCTAGATTACAGATTGATGCAACGTGCCATCTGAAAACTAAACAAAAAGAAAAAAATTGCCACCCCAAAATCATGACCATATCTTTACATTCTTGAAAACCTTGTATCTTATTATTTTCTTGAAATAATAGAATCAAATTTACATAAATGTATTTAAAAAAACCGTTAAAAATTCAGTCTTACTCTACATCTTAATAAAAAGATGTTTCCGCCGCTCTTGAAGGCGTTGTCTGCAAATCCCTATATGACAAGATGCACTTTCCTCCTCTCCTCTTAATCACAGATTAGGTAGTAGGTACACTTTACGCGGATGACTCGAGTAAACCACAGGAAAACAGGTGATTATACTTTTAATAATACATGCTATAAAACTTACCTATTTATATTTTTGAAAATATTTAGGAAAATATTCTACCGAGTACTTATAATAATAATCAAGGGTTTTATAATAATGGAAGATAAACCTACAGACCTAAACCCAAAAGCTTCGGTTCAGGCAATACAACATAACGTTAATTGTAATAGTTAATAAAATAATTAGGTATCTTACGCGAAAATTGCGATTTCAGTTTCAGTGAAGATTTAAATGTTGACTTAGGCTTTAATCTTTCGTGAGACGTGCATCAAAATTAAGTCTTAATCCATCTCGTCTCCATCAGGGCAGATGTTGTTTTTATAATATAAAAAACTATAACTTAAAACGCATTAGCAGAGGCACACCTCTGCAAATATACATTTTATACGATTTCAATGCAACAAAAATATCAAAGCACGTATAAGCAAGTAGCACTTAGTTTATGAAAATATGCCGATATTTCGCGACTTTTCTCCTCAATTAGTAATAAAAAAGGTATCCGCTTTCTTCTTGTTTATGAAGCACAAAATATATATACGTATTTCCATTTTATATTTAAAGTAAAATCCTTAAATATCTTTATGAAACATTTCGTCGATCACTTCCAGCAATTTTCTTCTTGGTTATTCCTTTGAACAGCTCAAAAACGTTATTTTTGTGTGCCTTTATTAGATCTACCTACCTACAATGAATTAATCTATCCAAATCAAATGTTCAGCTAGTAGTCATACAAATAATAATACAAAAACAAATACAATAAACTCATAAAAAAAATACAAATACAATAAACTCATTTTGAAATTTTTATCAGTCTGTCCAGCTTTCACGCAAAAGCTACTCTTGCGGACGGACTGATGCAATTTGAAATTTACGCACACGCGAACGTCGCAGGCTCATCATATTTGAAATACCAATATCAAGCCAATATCGTATTGTCAAAATATTATATTATCTCAAACTAATGATTGTAACAAAAGAAACCTCACTAATCACAGTACATAACTAGAATCAAATAACTTAAAAAATATAACTTAGAATGTGTAATTTCTATTGCTAAGCTTTTATGTACAGGTACGCATGTCAAGTTAAATTTAAATGAGATTTAAACTTTACATTAAACAGAAATAACTATCTCGAATATAGACATTTGTTTATTTTAAGTACTAGTTTATTTACTTTGATTGCCAACAGATGGCGTGTGTTATGTTCACGTTCCCGTGTACTACGTACAGTAAACATGCAACCCTCATCGTTAGCTTCGGAATTTTTACACGCACCTCGACTTAAAATGCTTAAATGGCTATTGGGATACTTGAGGGGTTTCCCAGCACCTGACACGGGGTAAAAACTTTGATTCGAGTAGTGGTTCAGGTGTTTGCACTTGTTTTTCTTAATTGAAGTAAATCAATCACAAGGTATTTGTGAAATTTTTATCACATAAATCGTATGGTCACCCTACTAATGTTAAGATTATAGTAGGTAACTTATCATCATGTTATCATGTTATCAGTGATTTTATTTTTTAATTGAATTTGAAATTTGAATTGATTGCCTTAGATTTGCAATCATTACACAAATATGGTAGTAAATTTTATTTTTCCTAATCATAAACACTATTATTTTCATAAATCTCTCTTTTCAGAGCCTTATCAGAGAAACAATACATTATTAAATAAAAGTCTTTGATTCAAATTATCATCATTTCGATATAAAATTGTATTTAAAGATAAAAAGGAGAAATATCAACCAAGTGAAGAACAATGGAGTATTATGTGGTAATAGTGGAAATATATACGTTTACGTATGCGTGGAAAAAAGTATCTAAACAAATCGCGGTATTGTTATAGCCCATACATGAGTAAAACGACTGCTTCATTTAAATATTATTATGGCCATGCATC
This sequence comes from Colias nastes, assembly GCA_907164665.1. Taxonomy (NCBI): domain Eukaryota; kingdom Metazoa; phylum Arthropoda; class Insecta; order Lepidoptera; family Pieridae; genus Colias; species Colias nastes. Next base: position 5,469 of record CAJQZM010016173.1, on the reverse strand, counting down.
GACCGCAATATATTGAAGACATAGACAATTTATATTATTTTAAGTAGGTACTGTTGTTTGGAGCTAGTGCTCCAGCCACGTCTATAGTGCTATATTTATGTTATACTTTCAGAATCAAAGTAGTAAAAAAACTATGATTGCATTGAAGTTATTTCTAATGAGAATACGATATATTACTTTTTAGGCTTACGCCTAGATAAAAAATCCAATAATAATTAGTATTGAAATGAATGAAAAGTGACCAAAACAGGTTTAGAGCTTATGAATGCCACCTGCATCTATATGTCGTGGCCATATCGTAAATTTGCTCATTTCATGAAATGATTGGCCATTTCACGAAATGATGGCATTTCGTGAAATGGCCAATTTAGTTTGGCCACATCATGATGTGGCTTGAGCAGATCAATGATAAGAAATCGTTTCACGATATGGCCAACTAAACGCGCGGTTTTTTCATGAAATGATCAAAATTATTTGATCATATCGTAAAATAGTTACATTAATCATTGGTAGAGGCGCTGCAAGCTCTGTGTTTATGTGATAACATGGCGGCCGCTGGCGAAAATTTAATTATTTGCAGTTAAAAACTTCATAATTCGTTTAATAACAATATGAAGAAAGTCATAGCAAAGAATTTACGACGGTTCGAGTACTATGGAAAATGTGGATATCTTATATGTATTGAAGAAAAAATGCGTCTTAAATAAAATAATTTAAGACGCATTTTTTCTTTTAGGATATATATTTATATATCCTACTATTGAATTATAATTGTTTGTTTTTTAAATAGCGATCCGCTTCTGGCACTCGCCGGCCGCTGCCGCGGCACGCTCGCTTTGCTCGCTCGGCTCGTGCGTTGTTTATCAAAGTCTAACCTAACCTAACCTAACGGTTTTTTATTGCAAAAACGATTCGCTTCTGGCATTCGCCGGCCGCTGCCGCGGCACTAACTTAAATGACATTAAACAAGTTTTTAGAATATTCTGAATTTTTTAATATTTTATGGACTCTTTATATTTTATACGATCTGGCCAAATGTGGATGGTCAAATCGTGAAACGTTGACGATTTAACGATCTGATCAAACTATGTTGGCCATTTCATGAAATGCGACCATTTCGTGAAATGATCGATCATATCATGAAATGAGCAAATCTACGATATGGCCACGACATATACATGACAAAATTTTTAATCTTATCCTGGTTCAAATAAAAGGAAAAAGTCAAACATTACACCAGTGTAAGTTGGTCCCTCGGTTACAATCCTGACCTAAGTAAATATGTATCGTAAAAAGTTTAACTTGTTAGATGAGTGAGAGGTCTTTTAATTTGGCTACATTCTCTAAGCGAGTCACTTGTCGGGGTCATAACCTGTTTGCGACCCCTCCCTGCGGGACGTAGCCTTAGCCATTGAAGCTTTGACCTATCGAAAGAATTATATTTGTTTGTAAAATGTTCAATTCTATTTATAATTTAGGTTGCTTTGTAAAAGGTTAAACTGCTATTAATAAATTCAAATTCCGTTATATCTAAGTTTTAATTATTTTCCTGTTAAGTAAGTATATTTAAAAAACATAATTTATATACTTATACGTATTTCCTGTATAATAAATTCGTTTGGACTTTCGATTGTTCTTCGTAAAGCAAATAAATATTATAGAGATACGGAATACTAGACCAAGTACCAACCAATTATTTCCATTAGGCAACAATAAGTTGAGTGAACTTGTCAATTAAGTACACATAGATTATTCGATTTACGTTAAGTGACGTCGCGGTCATGTTATTATAATATAGCATCGTTCTGTGGGTCTGTGGATATTGTTGGGGCGCACAAAGCGCGTGCAGCGGGCCGTTGTGCCTTGTGAAATGTTGCGCGACTACTTTTTTCGTCTGGATTCTATACTCACGATAGTCGTTTTTTAAGCCCCAAGCTCGAGATGTACAGGTTTATCTGTTTAAAATTTATTAACATCGAGAAACAATTTAAAAACCTTTTTCTTTAAATGGCCCATGAGATATTCATGATGAAAGAAAATGTATGCTATTATAATTTATTGATTGTATTCATAAGACAATTTTTCAATACAGGTTTTGTTTGGTTCCTGAGTACCTATTGTTGATATAGAGTCGTGCATTGTTTTGTCAGCCTTTTATTTATACTATTTCATTGTATACCTACCTTTAATCAATGTAGGTAATTAATTATTCTATATTTCTTAAATGTTTACTTGTGATATCACAAATCTCCAATAAAAACAATACGATAACATCAAATGTTATAAGTTTACTAATTAACAACTTTTTTCACTGCAAATACAAAAAATATAATTCTAAATGCAATGAAAATAGAAAGTTACTGCCAACTAAAATTTTGATATAACTAATGTATTAAACCATTAGCACTGAGTTACGAATTTTAAATCAAATCTTATGCGTATTTATCTCTTCAAAAATACCACACTATATGACATTATCGTTAATATGACACTTCAAATTATGCCTGAAAAAAAAAACTGATAATTGAATGAATACATTAACTTATATATGTAAAATATAAAATATAATTACTACCTGTGATAATATCAATGAGAACTTTATTCGAAAATAAAGAAATGTTGGAGTTTATCTTATGTATACAACACACTAATTACATAACAAAAAGCTTTTAAAGCTTTTGATTCAATCGCAGTCAAGTTGGGGTCGCGCCCTTCTATATTTTATTAGGTTCTTAAATTTCATTGTTACCAAAATTGATGGTAGATTTATTCTAAGAATTGTATTTTTATGTAAACACACATCCTAGAAACAAACCAATTTGTTTTTATGTCCCGAGTAAGGAGCTTTTTTACTCCAGTGTACTTATTTAAAATTTTAATAAAGATTTCTTGTAAACTTAATATAGAGTAACGTTAACAGTTACATAATCTTCTTAGAAGCTTGAAGCAGCAGAGCAAAATATGTATAGGACATTTTAAAAATCGTCATTACATTCATTACCTATAAATACTATTAACAATGCTAATATCGTGTAGATTATTATAGATATATGAAGGCTTTGTAGTAGTAATATATTCCTAAAATCTTACCTCATAAAGGCTTCATATTACAAATAAATTGTATTTACAAAATATTTGTATTGATTATAAATTAAAATTTAATTTCCGAAATGTTTGTTTAAATTTTTTCAGTTGTAAATTGGAGTAAAATGAAGGAGCGTCCCAGCGCGGGACGGAGCGGAGAATAACACATGGGGTGCAGCGAAGGGTGCGGCGCGAGGCGGCCCACTGAAAAGTGCGCGGGTGGGGCTGAACAAACTCGCGGGGACATGCAACTTCGCCCTCTAATATTATATTATTTTTATATCTTAAAAATCTATAAAAATATAATTACAGTCTTGTATTGTACAGTATAATATAAGAAAGTTAATAAACCAAATCGTAAGTTAAAATACAGTTTTCCAAGAATTCATGGCCCTTTTTTTCGTATTGCACTATCGATTGTAAACTATTTCTTGGAATTTCAACAATTATTTAGGTCCAACGTGTGTTAAGCTGGAAAATTTATGATAAACACAATACCTTGTAGATAAGACTATGACTTAAATAGAAAGTGTGTCACATTCGCGTTTGAATGAGTCCATATCCGGTCGTAAATCTTACGTAAACAGAATACGATAGGTAAAAAGATAGTCTAAAAATTATAAATAAAAATTGTGTTTAGTATCGGCCAACATTGAACATCCCTCCAGCATGTACTCTCAAATAGGGGAACAAGCATTTTAGCATTACCCCCGTGCACAACTCTTCCCGCGGGGAGGGGGTGGCCCACGGCGACGTAAAAATCAATATGCTGGAGTTGTTAAATCACGCTTATAAACGAGCACTCGTCTTCGTTTCATTTCTAAAATTGCCTAAGTATATGGGCACTGTTTGTAAACTTTAAGGTTCGTGTAGCATAGGATGTAGACACAACGCACAACCGTTACCCACTATTACCATTGGTGTCATAAAACCAAATCAATTGACTTTATTTCTAATCCACACCATAACGTCATATAAAGTGGAAAAGCAAGCGAATTTTGTATTAATAAATACTTAAATAAAAATTCGTTATTGTAACTGATATATTCTATAGATAATAATTAATATTTAATAATTCATAAATTAAAATTAATCTAACCTCAATCACCGAAAAACTTAGCCGAAAAACATACAAATAAGATCATAAAACTAAAAGAAAAACTAACGATCTACTGCTAATGTATGTTCTATCTTAACATACTGTATTTAATAAAAAAACTCTACATAACACAAATATACCCACTAAAGAAATATAATTGAACAAATATTTTATAAATCATTCCATACCCTCACTAAAGCTTCAAATTCTCAAAGTTATATTCAAATATTTCCTCATTGACTTTCAAAGCTCCATCTAAATTGAAATTGGGTAGGTCGGTTATAACAAAGATATGACATTTTTAAATTTAATGAAATTACTTTCGTATTTATAATCCGTGCTTCAAAATAAGATATACTGGGAAAGCGGTTTTTGTACCAAATAATATTTTGATAAATTTTGACTAAAATATTCTTGTAAGCAAGATTTTTAAACAGTTACAAAATTAAATTCTTGTTTGTAGACGTCCTACGAGTAAACTACGGCGATAATAAAAGTATGCATGCCTAGTAGGTATACTTGGATCAGTTTGCGGATTTCATGTATGTTAAAGGTACATTGAACCTGTATTTCAGAATTTCATTAAGCTGTTTTTTGTATGGAAGAAATTGAACATAAAATTGTTCTGGGTTCTCTACATACAATTTTCATCATTTTTGATAATAAAACCAAGATACACTGGATATTTCACAAATATAATAAACACTGTTTGTATAGATCCAATAACTAATAGCATATACACATAGTTGGGCAGGATTGATAACGCATTTCAAAGTATTTTTTAAGAAATTTCTCTTAATTGTTAAATTTGTCGATGAACTTTATATGTTATTATAGTAATAAAATGTGAAATAGTTACCTAAAAGTAAAAAGTAATATTACTTGTCCTGTTAAAGTGGGTCACCCCCCGGGCCCCTCGCGCCCCCGCTCCCCTCTCCGGTGCCGTCTCTCGACCGCCTCACGACTGTCCCCACACCCCACACCACCCCTAACATTCATTGTGCCGCAATATATTTCTTTTTATGTGCAAACAGAAAAGTCATTTATTTAAATTTTCTCACGAATTCGCATCGCAATTTTATTTTATTATATTATCTAAGTATATCGCATTTAGATTGCTCAGAATTTCATCATGAAAACATGCAAAGAAACTCTATGGTACAGAATTCGATTCACAGATTGAATTATTATTTAGTTTATATGTGAACACGTGACATGTGTATTTATCGTCTCGTTCAATACATTATTCCTTACGAATACTTCAAAATAATCTTAAGAGAACGCGT
>CAJQZM010016169.1:0-21307 GCA_907164665.1 Colias nastes | reverse complement strand
GCATTATTTTTATGTGGATTCACACTGCAATACTGCACACCACTTATCAACTTTGAAATTCGTTTCTATAACACATATTAATTAAATATTTTTTTTAATTTTCTTTGCAATGCATACAAATAATTACGTATTTACTAAAGAGTGACGTCACGCCTACGCCATGACACCTGCGAGCTGTTTTGGCACAGTTAATAAATATTTTTTGAAAAATGGCTTTTATCTTCGTTAAGTTTAAGTATATTACCGAAATATAGGGTTTTTCTTGTATAGTAAACGTATACACACATTATGGAAGAGGATTTCAAAATCTTTCGTCATGCCTATTATTACGCAGATATCTTATTTTTTACTTCAGCGCAGGTTCGAAATTTTCCGTTTGGTATACCACGATTTCCTCTCTCTTTTTATTTAATCGACTCCATTTAAAAACGATGTCCATTTAGAAACGAGTTCTCTATCTATAATACCTCTATCGATTTATTAAGATTGAATATGACAATAAAGGGTTAAAAAAAATAAAAAAGGGATCCCAAGAAAACATCATTGTGACGATTGCAAATGTATAATAATAAATTGAAAAGCCAAACATGTCAACCCCTATTCGATCCGATGCGATCTTATATAAGTACTTAATATAATTAAAATGACTTAAAAAATAATCTACAACTATTAAAAAATGATGTAGAATCAATTGCACTCAAAAGATTTTTTGTAAATAATCCATTTTGACAAGGTTTCTAATTATGGTCAAATTAAAAAAAAACATCAAACGACAATACTTAAATCTAATGAACTTCAAAAATGGCAAGACATTGGTCGAATTCTGACGTCAAAAGTGTCAAATTTATTTGTGTCATATGTCAAGTTTGACAGTTTGATTTATTCTGCCTTGTGTCAAAACATATGACGCGTTATTTTACTGTCATTCTTAGTTTACAAAGTTTTATATTGTGAAATCGTTTCATTTTTTTATTTTGATGTGACAATGCATCAGGCCAATTCTTTTATGTAGATAAATTACCTTAAAAGGATGTATTTTAAGCGATTTTCTGTACCATTGGATAAACCGATTTACCGCTTTTTTGAAAGAATGGAATACGTTAATTTTATGTATTTCTTCTTATTCAATGGCTAAGGGAATTCATGTTTCTGAAAACCTGTTTACCGTCGCCATTTTTAAAGTTCCGTTAATAATATTCCGACATGAAATTCTCTTCCCCATCATGTATATTCTATAAGTCTGCCCAGAAATCCTCACGTATCGTCTCTTGCTTTGTTTATTTAATCAATATAAAAGTTATTTAATATTTACCCTGAATAAAATGAAAAAAATATAACAATTATATTGCTTATTCGCCGCACGTTTATCGACATATCTATAAATATGCAGTACAAACACGAACTTTGTAGTTTTAAACATTTTTGTCCAACTTAAAGACATTTTAACGGATTTTAAACGCGATTTATTCATTGTTAAAATATATAAAATCCGTGAAAATGTCTTTAATTTCTAAATGTAATAATACTCGCATAAAATCAAACACAAGGAGATACTTCTATTAAAAGAGTACATTAAACTATAAGCATGAAAATATACGCGAGGCCGCAAAAGCATAAACGGTTTAAGTAAGATTTCCCCTGTGTTTTCATTTTACACTGTGGCTGTGCACGTACAATTTTGTACTTATACCAAATCTTAATAATCTCATAAGATTTTTGATGACTAAAGCCGTCAGACTAAACTTTTGATAAAATTTCTCTTATTCCGTTAATACTCACGGCCTATATTAAACCACATTCAAAACAATCATTTGATGACTTAATACATAAAACAAAATGACGATATATGTAAAAAGTTATTTATAATTACGAAAACCACCAAAATTCTAATCCAAATCATATTTTTGTACATCGTTTTCAAATTACTATATGAATGGATATATGATGAACACTACAATTTTTATCCTACGCGTCTTCTGACTTATGTCAAACTGACACATTTAACTTATGTCATACTGACACATTTGAATTATGTCAAACTGACACTTTTAACTTATGTCAAACTTTCTGACGCATGACATTTGAATATATCTTTGGTATCTAAATGGTGGCTTAAAAATGTAGATATAAAAGCTATTGTTTCTATCCACTGGAAAGTCACTTTAATATAAGGCTGGCTGTGCATACAACATTCTTTATTAACTATACATAAATTAGTTCGCTTTTCGTGTGATACTTTCGAGATCTACGGCTAATATGACTTACACTAGCGCAGTCCGAGAGGATTAAGCTGAGTTTTGCATATATGTGTTAGTGAACATAGTGTATATGTCGCAGGCAAATTGTATAATCTCGCCGTTTACAAATGCTCGGCATTTTGTAATATGTCGAGAATTCGTAATCAGAAATTTTTCGTTTGGATAAGGGGGTGGGTTAGGTCAGATTTGTGTTTTTTTAACTACACAGAAATAGGAGCCCCATGAGGCTCCGTCGGCTCGCAACCGTCTTTTTGTAGAATTATGGAAAAAGTAAATCCTCAGCATTTTACAAAATGCCGAGCATTTGTAAACGGCGAAATAATACAATTTGCCTGCGACATATATAAGATGACGGCTTAGAATAGTCCATCCTTTGACTGACTGTACCGGTTTATATAGTTTTCTCTCAGCGTCGTGCGATGTCACTGTTTGTAGCTCTGTCGTAAATTTCTTGGCCGTTTGATGACACTGTCAGAGGGGCATTTTACTTCACAACAACGCTTCTCTGACAGTGTTACTGAACGACCAAAATAAACCCTAATTACTGTACTTTATGCGGTCACTCACACATATGCAAAGCTTAGCTTACGCACAATATACAAATACAACCAGTAGGGAAACTTTACGTGAGCCATTTCAAACGTGTTGTATGAAGTGTCCATACTGGTTGTATAGTCTGTATATTTTGGCATACGCCTCGCGGACTGTTTATATACAATATCGTTTATTAAAAAATATTTTTCAACTATCTGCAACAATATTACACTTATTCTACTTATATTTATCACAAAAATTTCTTGGATAAGTTACAAAAGGCATTCATTAGCCGATAAAAAGTTTAACATCTACTTAATACATATATTATATTACGTAGACGTTAAACCATAAATAGATATTAACTATTTTAAATACTTTAAATATAATAATATGAATACATATATTTTTTGGTGAGTATATTGATAAAACCGCTAAGTTAGATTCTAACTATATACCATTCAAATATAATATATTTCTTTCCGCACTCAATCACGCTCAATCTCGAGAAGGACTTCTGTTCAATCATTTATTTATATCTCCCAGCAAAAATCTAGCAATTTATTTTTAAAACTCCAAGATTTTACATTCACTCTCTTTACTGATGTAACGATTACTTTTTCAAGAATCCTTCTACGATAGCAATATACATAGCAAATTCAACGTCAATATTTAGGGCAGTTATATTACATTTATTTAAGGAATCAATATTGTACACTTTGTTCAATAATAAAGCTATATCGATTAACACTATTAAAGTTTTATAATTATATATACACTGAGTATGGAGTCACAGGTACTATAGTTGACAAAATGACAGTTATAAAGATTTTCAGTGTACGATAATGCAAAAATGTCACCAAGGCTAATACGAATGTCCCATTTTTATTGTTTATTCTAATCCCTAGGCTAATTCTATATAACGAAGCAACACGACCATCAAAATAACCTTATTCTAATTGAAGAGTATCTGAGGCATTACCATTATGTCTTATAGCAGTATTGTTTCGTGTGGGAATGTGACGGCGCTAGACGACCTATAGCGCTGTCCTTTTTCCACACTGGAAGTAATACTGCTTTAATACATCTTCAAGAGTATAGATTATTGAAAATAATCCACTTTCCTTAACATTCTTATTCACAACAATCTGATTCATTCATTGCAATGTTTAGCAAAACCTTTTCTTTTCGACAATCGACCCTTTAATTTGACGCATTTGACATTTGACACAATAAATATTCTATACTTGGGATAGCTAAGATTAAGCTGAGACGCTAAGATTAAAATGGGCACGGCATTACACTTGGCTATGATTTGTCAAAATACAGTTCGACAAACTACACTAAAGTTAAACGAACTAGTACGCATAAAGTTAAACGAACTAGTACGCATTAATAGATTTGAGGCACATTTTGGCTTATAACACTGATATTCTAATATTCTGTTATTCTGTGTCAAGTATCATTGGTCAAAAATTTGATCCGTGTTGCTTCCTAAACTACGCTTACGGTAAAATTTCTAACAATATGAGTGTAAATAGTTATTTTACAATAGGCACGATATATTTTTGTGTTTTCATTTATTGCATTCAATTGTATGTCATACCCGCACAATATAGTAGATACTTAAAAACAAGAATCATTTCTTGTATTGGTACAATCAAAGGTAAAGTACTAAAAGAGTTTTAAAAGAAAATTATATCATGCCCATAGTTTAAGCAATACCCTTACAATTTCTTACGTAACTCTGACAATCAACTTTCATTTTTAATTAATAATAAAATCATATCTCAAACTTATTCATAAATAAAATAATATATTTTCAAACGGTGCGGCATTTAAGCATTAATTTTAAATTCCAAAGCAAAAAACGTTTAACTCTTCCCTTCTAGTTTACACTACCTCTTTCCTTATAAACATTTTACGTTCCCAAACAACTAACCAAGTGAAGAAATCAAATAGATTTCCCGCCAAGATTTCTGGGTTCAGACTAAAACTTCGAGACGCAAGCAACCTCATCATTCGTACTGATCCGTGTGTGCTGTATAAACTATATGTATACGTGAATTTAATTAAAATATGATATAGCAAATACTATGGTATTTCGTGGAACCCATGGCATAGTAAAAACGTACAGTGACCCAACTTTAATAGCATCAACGTTTTTAGTTTTAACCCGTCTCTTTACAAAAACTTAAATAAACCTGGGTTTAAACCCAGATTATAAAATCTGTCCAACTTTTAGAACAGAGGTTTAAACTGGCTCTTGTCTATGGTTTAATGCAAAGCCATGTATTGTTATAAGACTTCTACTTAGACCATGCTTTTAATACTTTTTAGACCCGGTTCTTAGTTAGTCCGTGTTTTGTATAAGACGGTGTCTTAAAATAAAATGTATTTTAGTCTCAATTGGAATTCCGTAAAGTCTAGAAAAGATCTTAAAGTATAGGGCTGTCAATGTTTCATTTTAGCACGTGTGATAACCCTAGAAGTTTATCGCAAATCACTTTCAAAGATCTCTTTAGATTAGTACTAACTTTGGACCACTGTACGTAAGTAGCTATGCTGTTATGCCTCAAGTTCATAGTAATCATTTGTTGAGCAACAGTTGATCAAATATATTGCTGTAATCTTTATTTAAATGTTGTTCTATAGACAAGACCATTTCAACATGCGTTATCAACTCTGCAACATACAATGTTGGTAGCAACATATTGACGGCAACTCAGCAACATGTTGCTCAACTTTGTTGCTAACAAATGTATAAAAGGAATACAATTATATGAATGTTTCAAATACAATACAGAATGATAAACGCCAGTTACCTATGCAGCACAATTGTTTTTTTTTTCACCAGTTTTACAACACAGAGGGTTTTATTTTTAATTATATGATTACAATCAATAAAGTCACAAGTTCACCCCTACACATAATTAACGGTAATTTTCATATTATTAAACCGTTAAATAATGAAAAAATTGGTCTCACAAATTAAATCATTTACGCCATTTTTTCCGCACGCATTCATACAGGAAGGAGATGATCGATAAGAGCAAACGGGCGGTTCAAACGCGGCGTTTTTTCCCATACTATTCGATACGACGTACGTTGCAAAGTTAAGAGTTATGTATCTAAAATATATCGCCTAGCATCCAAAACTGACCTAGGTTACGAACTTAAGAGTTCTGTTTCGAAAATTCGTCATTTTATATGGGAGCGAAAAAAACACCGCGTTCCAGACGCCCGTCCGCTTACAAACCGCTAGCCTTACAACTACATTACGTCCTACTGGTGCCTCTACCACAAGATCCTACTATTAAAACTGTCCTTTATGGTAATGCATGGACAGCGTTTTCGAACGAAACCTACGCATCATGAAGAAAAAAGAAAGTCACAAAAAATACAAAAAAAATGTTACTACACAATATGACAACACCTAACCTCGCTTCAAAAAAAAAAAGAAACAACAAAAATAATTATAAAAAAAAACGAAAAAATCCTACTCTATAGATATAATATGCGCTAATAAAGGATAAATATGCCAATCTACATATTCACTATAATATTAATATTGAAATTTTTCGATATATCGAAAAAATAATAATAAGTACTATGTATTCATCTACGAGCTACGAATTTCAATATTACATTGAAATCCATACAAGTTTCGAACGATTATATATTTTTTATAGAATACAGAATTAATATTTTAATATATTTTTTTAATTATTGAGTGTCAATATTATACATGGAATAAATCAGTGACTACAAAAGTCTATATATATGGAAAGACCGTTGCAAACATATGCAAGCATTAAGCACTAAATAAAAAAAAACTCTCATGACGTCTTAAATCACGTTAAAAAAAATTACCTAGGTGTAATAAAGATTTAAAGAAATTCTTAACGTCTGAACAAGTAAAAACCTACATTATAACACAAATGCCTACTACAGAAAATAACTCAAACATTAAAAGACCATCAAAATAAAAATCTAACTCAAAAATCAAATAAAAAATAAACGATTCGACATAAAAACGATACATATAATAAAAAAAACGACGAAACCATCCGCGAAAACACAAAAAATGAGTAACCAAGTATGTAACTTCCTCCTTCTATTGAAGTCGGTAAAAAATTTGCCAAAAAAAAAACAAATTTTTTTCGAATACAGATTTTTTTTTCAAAAAAATTCAAAAGAAAATCTGTCAATCCGTCCATGCATCACCGCGGAACAGCTCAATAGTCGTCCAGGTCGACGTCGTCCAGCGGCTCGTCTAGTTGCAGCGACTGAAAGTCTACCTTGTAGCGCAATATGCCTATTTGTTTGTGTGTTTGTTTATTTAAATCCGAGCGGGCAGCAAGAGGGGGGTGAAAAAATATATTAGTATAGAAAATACATTTTTTTTTGTCAAACGGCCGTACCGCAAGCATGTAAATAGCGCATTTAGCACAAAAAACAACATTTAGGTTCTAAATTACATAATACTCAACATTTATAAAAAAACACTATTCGACTACAATAAAAATATATTTTTACAGCAATGTTAAATCTTAAATGTTTGCGGTATAGCCGATAAATAATTAAATCTAATCATTACACCTTAGTAATACTTAAACACTTCAGCCTTAATCTAAATTTATTATAGTAAAAACCTTCAAATGTACCAAAATTCGCAAACGCACAATCGTTATATAGATAATAGTTAAGAAAATAATATTATAAAGTACCTAAACGAATGGCAAAACGGCAAAAATCTAAGCTTTGATTTCTTCTTAATGTTAGCGTATAGCCAATATACAAATGTAGCTTACAAAACCTACTAGCCATCATTATAATAATAACTTATGAATTTCACCACACAATGTGAAATAGCCTAGCCTAGCCCTTCGTACATCTAGATGTTTTATAAGTGTATTTGTATAAATAAAAAAAACATAGAACCTAGCTCAGTACAGTCTAAAGGCTAAAACCACTATTCCAATGCCTCTCGAAGCAGATCCCTCCAAACTCACTCCATTTAACCTAGCTTACCTTATATAATATCCAGGCCAATATAAACACTTAACTTAGGAAATAGTTACCTTATCCGTTATCGAATCTTGCATACCCACATCCAATGCTAATACAAAATATAACCCACCGATCCCGCCAAACCCTTCGCTCATGTGACCTAACTCATACTAATATCTAGACGCATAATATATACACTAACGGTCTTACTAATAAAATGTTACCCATTCGCTATTCAATGGATTAGTTATTGCAATAACCTGTCTCGTTTTTATGATTGACGTTTCATGTGAGCAAGAGCAGGACACAGCTATGGTAGAAAATGGTTGAAATTTATCCATTGTTTAACTTTTTATTAGTAAGGCCGTAATTCTAGACCGAGATAGACAATTAACCCACCAAATAGCTCATCGAACCTCTCCTAGCCCACCTACATTTTATCGAATCTAACTCACTAAGGGCCGATATTTCAATTTCAAAAAAATTTATCCGTCCAATAAAGTATTACACGAACATTTTAAAATGTCACCTGTAAACTGTCATATACGGACAATTAGAATACATTTTTGAAATGGTAGTTTAATACGTTATTCGATGAATAAGTTTTAACCAAGGATTGAAAAATCAGCCCTTAATATCTAGACACTTCTTAAGTTACTATATCAACCCCCAATAAGCATTTTGACCGGCTGTTTTTCTCGTTTTTTACTCCCAAAAGCTAGGAAATTCTTAGCTCACGTAACCTAGCTTGTCCTAAATATTATCTAGACCCATTAAAACACCATTTACTAATATAAATACACATCCCACTCACCGCCGATCCCACCAAAGCCGCGCACAAACTGACTCCCCTCTTGACTCTTGTCCGTGATGATCTCCAGCGTTGCACCAAACGACTTGTAGTTGTTCGCGAGCCACTCGAGTAATGGCTGTCCTTACTAGCTTATGTAACCTAACTCATACTAAAAGCTTCTAGACCACACTCATTGCCGATGCCACCACACTCATAGCTCATGTGACCTAACTCATACACATCTAAACGCATATAGACACTAATTCTTGACCTAGATAGACACTTGACCTAGCAAATACATAGCTCATAGAACCTAGCCTACATTACCTACATCTAAGCGAAATGTAACTTAACCGAACCTTGCCAACCCTGTCAAAACCTAAACCTATATAATACACCGAACCTAGATCACAAATTAACCTATTTATTTTAGCGCACCCTTCATAATACCTAGGACTCTCTCTTCTCAACACTATATATAACCCACTCATTGACGAACCGACCAACTCATAGCTCATGTCACCTAACTCGCTCACTATTAACTCCAATTAAGGCTTTCTAGTATCTTTTCCCTCCTTTCCTATCCTTTTTTTAGCAATAGCTCAGTTCAAACTCATCGTACCTAGCCTAACTTAGCTTACCCTATAATATAATAGAATCTAGACCCTTTTAAACACTAAATATAACCCACTCATTGCCGATCCCTAACCAATCAAACTCATAGCGTAACAGATCTCACAAAATATCTAGACCACTATTATAAAAACTCCGAATATGGCTTTTCAACTGTCTTTTTTGACATTTTTTACTCAGTTTTTAGCAAATAACTATATATATATATATATACATGTAAATAGTAAATACACATCCCACTCACCGCCGATCCCACCAAAGCCGCGCACAAACTGACTCCCCTCCTGGCTCTTGTCCGTGATGATCTCAAGCGTTGCACCAAACGACTTGTAGTTGTTCGCGAGCCACTCGAGTAATGGTTGACATTCGACTAACTCGAGTTCGACGCCGCTCTGTGGAAATAAATAAATAAAATCATTGAGGTATTATTACTACGTATAGAGAGGACACCACGAACAAAATCTGTGCGACAAGCGCAGCGGCGCGGGGCGGCTAGTGAGAGGCACTTTGTAGATATTCTGCCTCTTATTACTTATAAATTAAAACTAATCAATGTAACTAATAAATATTGTTTATCTTATTAAAAAAATATGAATAAACTTATCAATTAAAACAAATCAATGTAACAAAAAAAAAATTCGTTTGAGACAATTTACTCTAACTCGTGTTACAAATAGTGTAGTAGTGATGTCCTCTCTAGTACGTAGTACATAGTAACTCAATGAATAAAATTCATTTATTTCAGGCCACATAGCCCATATAGTATTAGTAAAATCGTAAGAAATAATCGTAAGTGAGAGAATTATATTGTACTAGCTTTTCACCGCCTTCGCCTTCAAAAAATAACCGCATTCCGGGATAAAACCTATCCTATATGTTAATCCAAGTTACGCTTTAAATGTGTGCTAAATTTCATTGTAATCGGTTCAGTAGTCTTTGCTTTATTTTTGAAGTGAACTTCTTAGGCGCGTTGAGAGTAAAATTTCAAGGTCGCGTCATGGCAATACACGTCACGCAGTGGCGTGCCTAGGGTGTAAGGACTGGGCAAGCCCTTAAATTTTTCAAAGTGTTTGATGGGTACCCTTTTCATGAATAAGATACCTACCTAGGTATACTGTGTAATTATGTTCGTTATAAAACTTATAAAAAAACGTGAACATATTACATACCGAATCAAATCTTTTAAATTTTCACGCGCGCCCGCAAACAGTTGAGTCAAACGTTTATCATTAAAATCGATAAATTATATAAAACTGTATGACATTATCTATACTTATAATAAATCTGTAGAGAGGCCAATTCTGTACATGAAATATATTTAAAAAAAAACTATGAAGGGGTGATAAGGGATCGCTACTGATGCCAAAAATGCAATCAGTAAAATTTTTGTCTGTCTGTCTGTCTGTCTGTCTGTCTGTCTGTCTGTATATTCGTTATAGAAACAAAAACTACACGACGGATTTTAACGAAATTTGGCACAATTATTCTTCATACTCCTGGGCAGGTTATAGTATACTTTTTATTACGCTACGATCAATATGAGCAGAGCAGTGAAGGGAAATATGGGGAAAACGGGAGAAGTTACTCCATTTTTTAAGCTTCCGTCGCGTGTGCAGCCTTAATGGTTAAAGCTACATAGAAATCATGTACGACACAAATGTTCTTAAATTATTATTATTATATAAAAATAAATTCCTAGACAGCATATTATGTCTATCTTTTAAAATTGACTCACAATAACACGTGAAACTTCAATAGCTTAGCAATTCGGAGCTTTCTGATCATATTTGTCTACTCTTACGTTTCCAACACTCTCACGAATCCCTAATTAAAAAAAGTTAACATTATAACCTATTCAATAAAAAATAATCATGTAAATCGGTGTAGAAACACCAAAGTTATACATGAAATACGCTGTAAGTCATCGCGCGTGAATACAGAATCATGCCATAAGGATTATTTTTGTGTATCAGTTGCCGCGTTCGACGCGCTTCGCGGCGGGAGCTATAAAAAGGCTACGGGTCCGCACCCGTTTCGCGTTGTCACGGCATCACGTGTGAACGGCTGAACCGATTTCGATAATTCTTTTTTTATTATATTCCTTGAAGTACGAGGATGGTTCTTATATAGAGAAAACGTAAATATGTACCACGGGCGAAGCCGGGGCGGACCGCTAGTATTATTAATAAAATTGTACAGATCATTTATATTCTAATTCAAAACGCCAATCTTTCTGAAGGAAAGATTTTATAACATCGGAATTATAGAAAGTAGGTGTTTGTTTTAGAATTCAATTACCTACCTAACAGCTCCTTTTCTATGGCAATTATTGATACCTAATACAGAAAGGCGTTCTTGGCCAAATAAATACACAAGTATTTCTTAATAATTAATACGTACCTAATACCTACCTATGAATACGATTTAACGATGAGAAAGCACGCTCCGTGGAAGAACTACTACCTACTTACTAGCAGGAATCGTAACTACCAAAATATGTGCAAGTTTCAACAGCTGGGGAAAGGCTTCTTCTAAGCAATTCTCATTCATGAAATCGTTCGTAAACATTACAATTAAAATTTCGTTTATGTGACTTACTAGTTTCGGTAATGCACAAATCGGGAGTTGGTTTTGATGAAGAAATTAATTGTTTTTCAGTAAAGTTTAATGATTTTACCTTTCCCCCGCTGAGCACAAAGCAAACCATCACAATTTACAACACAATCTGCTGTCGCGACACTTATTTTACCACAAAATTCGAAAAACTTAACCTAAATTACACCAGTATAATCACCCGCTCAAACAAACTATAATTTAACAATAATATTCACGACGTTCGTTCGCGCAATCGTAACTATCTTCACACTGTTAAAGCCGGGCTTTTTTTCCCATATTAATTGCTATAGAGTTCTATAGCTAGGTATGTATCTACTCCGACGAAATTTCATACGTTAGAAGAGATGAGCGCAAAGCCCGGTAAAAGCCCACGCGTGCAAGCGAGACACCGCACTGTTTATAATCCATCCAATTTAGGTTGTAACGTCCAAATAAAAGGTACGACCTTATTCCGATAGGAAGAAGGATGAAATTAAAAAGTTTACTCGAATTCGTCATTGTTTTATGCTAGGCGTATTATATATTATATTGTAGGTGAGTTTTCATTGAATTCGGAGCAGATTATGAATTGCTCATTGCGCGCGAATATTCAAACGTGAATATGGGTATTTTCCTGTCTCGTAGCGAATTTCTAAGGCAAGCCGGGCTTTTCGGCTTGTATGAACGTACCGCCACTGACGTCACGTAATGGAGTAAGGCGACGATTTCGGTATCTCTGAATCTTGCCAAAGTTTCACTTCTGACACGTGTGCTCGGCACGCACGCACTTTTTTATTTTATTTTAGAATCTAAAAATGTTCTTTGTTTTAGAATTATTGAACAATTGTACAAACATACCTCTTTATCGGTGAAATGTGACTTGTCCTTCTCTTGTTCGGGCGTCAAGTGCAGGATCGTCTCTTGGTTGGTCGCGTGAGACTTTAGCACGTACCTGAAAATGTTCAGTAAAAAAATATCATATCAATGCTAATTAGGGTTATGTGTTAAATTGACATTTCAATTTTTTTTCTTTAATAAAAAAAATAACAGTAACCTATATTTTTTGCTTTTAAAAATATTAAGGTTTTAATTCATCTTTTTGCGTTTAAAAATCATCTTATTCCAAAACGTCGTAAACGCCAAATGACGTCATTCATACGATAGACAACATTTTTTTTGTGCTAGCTTAGATTTAAAAAACAATACAGGTAAATTAGCTTGGAGAAATTTTTGCGTTTGTAGTAGTGTATGGTCAGCAAATAAAATAAAACAACATTTTATTTTTAGTTTTTATTTTATATATAATATGTCGTGGCCATATCGTAGATTTGCTCATTTCATGATATGATTGATCATTTCACGAAATGGTCGCATTTCAGGAAATGGCCAACATAGTTTGATCAGATCGTTAAATCGTCAACGTTTCACGATTTGATCATCCACATTTGGCCAGATCGTATAAAATATAGAGAGTCCATAAAATATTAAAAAAATTCAGAATATTCTAAGAACTTGTGTAGTTTCATTTAAGTTAGTGCCGCGGCAGCGGCCGGCGAATGCCAGAAGCGAATGGTTTTTGCAATAGAAAACAGTTAGGTTAGGTTAGGTTAGACTTTGATAAACAACGCACGAGCCGAGCGAGCAAAGCGAGCGTGCCGCGGTAGCGGCCGGCGAGTGCCAGAAGCGGATCGCTTTTTAAAAAACAAACAATCATAATAATATAGTAGGATATATAAATATATATCCTAAAAGAAAAAATGCGTCTTAAATCCTTTTATTTAAGACGCATTTTTTCTTCAATACATATAAGATATCCACATTTTCCATAGTACTCGAACCTCTTCGTCGTAAATTCTTTGCTATGACTTTCTTCATATTGTTATTAAACGAATTATGAAGTTTTTAACTGCGAATAATTAAATTTTCGCCAGCGGCCGCCATATTATCAGTTATCACATAAACACAGAGCTTGCAGCGCCTCTACCAATAATTAATGTAACTACCTATTTTACGATATGATCAAATAATTTTGATCATTTCATGAAAAAACCGCGCGTTTAGTTGGCCATATCGAGAAACGATTTCTTATCATTGATCTGCCCAAACCACATCATGATGTGGCCAATAGACATTCGATCATTTCATGCAATGCGATCATTTCACGAAATGATCGATCATATCATGAAATGAGCAAATCTACGATATGGCCACGACATATATAAGGGATTAAATTAAATTTAATTAAATTTAATTAAACTATATGTGTTTCTCCTCTGAAAAAGATGAGACTTTATTTTAATATTTGCACATTTAACATACGTATAACTTTTACATTAACAATGTTACTAAAATGAAAAATTTACTAACCTGAAAAAGAAACGACATGTAAAGTTTAATTCTTTAGTTTGAGAAGTCAAAGGCTTGCCTCGACCATGTTTTAACACTGGAGCCATTTTGAATTAACAATATAAAGTTACAACACTTACACACAAATTAAACACTTCAACAAATATTATAACAATAATAACAAATAATAACAACAATCAACAAATACAAAATTTAACAATTAAACTACGTAATAATTATAATTTTTGAATTAAATGTGTGCTGTATGTTCTAACGGTACCAAACGACTGCACGTGGCACCTGCGGACAGCGTAAACTGGTTTATTCTGGTTTTGTGCGTGTTTCCACTTTCCACTATCAAGTGACGATTTATTTATTTGTTTTGTTTCGTAATTATTATGGTCAAATATTAATTATGAAACAAATTATTATGGACACGATATTTTATTGTTTCACGGTAGTCGCCTTGTCGTTTGCTCAAGGACGTGAAAATGAATGATATATTTTTTTTTATAAAGTCAAAACCATTTTCTTTCAAATAAAAACTTGTTTTTATTGAAAACAAAAGTGTTGCTAGGAATAAGTATAAAATTAAATAGTAATGTTAGGATATCGAAACATTTTTGTATAGGCCAGAACGATATAGTGGAAACGCGCTCTAAGATCTGAGTAATATACACACCACTACATATGCAAAAATTTCTCCAAGATAATTTACCTGTACTTGATGAGTGATGACTAATAATGATTGTAAATGTCATAGTAATAGAGACATGGCAATTTTTTTTTAATCTGGTCAAATTTTCGTATTTCTCTACCATACGTATGACGTCATCACATAGTTTTTCGTTTTAATTATTTTAACGTTTTAAGACAATTAACCGAAACACATCCATCAAATCAAATTTGATTTGAAATCAACAAATCAACTCACCGCTGAATATCCAAATTCTCCCAACATATAAGAGTCTCAACGGAGCCGAGCTCCAAAGCGCGCAAAGTATCATCCACACCGAAACAGTATTTTCCGGTGTCCTGTGTGAACAAAGATAAAATTATTATAAATGTCCAGTATTATTTTTAAAACAGTGCAAAAAAAATCAACAAAAAAAATATTACTTATGGTAGTGACCATGCATTTGACACAGACACACATACATACACAAATTGTCATAAATATTTTTTGTTAATGGTTACTGTCTTTAAATTTCAACCACTTGTAGATAATAAGCGGAAAAGTGTATATATAATATTTATCTCTCCTTGAACTATAGTTTCGCAGCAATTCTTCAGGGATATTGACTAATAGAGGATTGTTTTTATTTTAAGTCAGTATACATCATGGCCCATATCAACTAAAAATATATGTTCCCCATGTATGAACCTAAACCACACCCCGGACACTCCATACAAAAATTATTGTTTTGACAGTCACACTGTAGAGACTGCAAATGTGTGTGTTAACGCTTTATGGTTGGCACATTTGTGACTAGCGTAAAGAAATTCGCGTTTTTCTGATGAAATACATCCGTAAACAACACAATATCTAACCATTTTCTACGAAAAACGATAATCACAAATCCAAAATAATAAAATTACTTTAAGTCAATTTGATTAATGTTGTCAATCTTGGTTGCGTATTGTCCTTACGGAAAAATGCGGGCCATCTATAGCATGATCGTGCGGGGTGAGGTAAGTGTTTAATTTTGGCGGGAGGCGGAGTGTCCTTTCTGTAGCGTTTAGCTAATATTATGTATTCTGTGCCTAAACTTAAACTAAAATTATTTAATCAACCAGACTTCGTTTAGAAGCACTTTTGCATTGTCAAATAAATATTTTTTCATTTTTTTCATGTATAAAGTCACACCTGCGAGATCTCATCAAAGTACCGTCCGATCAGCTTCTCCTCCTGTATGAACTTGACGTTCTGTAGGGACTCGTTTGCTAGTTCGATCGCTTGGTTGAATCCGTTCTCACCATTGTAATATGAGTTTGAGTTTGAGTATGAGCTTGATTTCGTGTACGAGTACGATTATTAGTATGAGTTTGAGTTGAGTACGACTTTGAGTTTGATTTACGCAGATGTGAATTAGCTACTGTTTGATAATGAGTTTGAGTATGACCTTGATTTCGTGTACGAGTACGAGTATTAGTATGAGTTAAAGATTTTGTTTGAGTTTGAGTACGACATTGAGTTTGAGTTACCTGCGAGATCTCGTCAAAGTACCGTCCGATAAGCTTCTTCTCCTGTATAAACTTGACATTCTGTAGGGACTCGGCCGCTAGTTCGATCGCTTGGTTGAATCCGTTCTCACCGCCGTAGGAAACGTCCACCAGTTTGATTATTTTCGATTGGAGACGCTGGAAAATTGTGAAATAATTATGTTATTAATCCATACTAATATTATAAATGCGAAAGTAACTCTGTCTGTCTGTCTGTTACTCAATCACGCCTTAACTACTGAACCAATTTGCATGAAATTTGGTATAGAGATATTTTGATACCCGAGAAAGGACATAGGATAGGTTTTATCCCGGAAATCCCACCGGAACGGGAACTATGCGGGTTTTTCTTTGACTGCGCGGGCGATGCCGCGGGTGGATAGCTAGTATGTTTATAATATCTTAATCTATCTGTAACCTATTAAATTAACAGAACCGAGAATAGAACACATTTTTGACATAGTTATTTTAGGGACGGTGCAGATATGACGGAGCGTATTGCAGGGTTTGTTATCCTCATTAAAATAATATTCAACAGTACAGCGCGCCATCTTTTGCATGCTTTGATGCTCCTCAGGAATAAATTGTTATTATTTGATTTTGAATTTTATTTTAATGATGACAATGTCGATAATAATTTGACAATGAAAAATGCGCTGCCCTTCGCTCCGCTATATCTGCGCCGACCCTAATACTTTATTCCACACAAGTTTTAACTGCGGATTGAAAAATGGCCCCTTAAACAAGCAATTAAACAAGTAATGCATGTTTTGGGGGAGAAAATCGCGATACTACAATATAATGAGCATTGGACCGGCCACATTTGTCTTATCCCGACTTCAAAACAGCTGAGTGGCCACTTCTGTCACTCCTTAACATACTTACACTCAGTTAAGTTTTACACTTATACTTACAGGGTCAAACATATCAGACTGCGACAGCTCAGTCTTGAAATAAGCCGAACCGGCCAGAATCAGACCGGCCACGTTTGGCTTATCCTGGCTGATAAACAACTGAGTGGTCACTTCTGACGCTTTTTATTAACTTACTTACAATTGTCTTTACTTACATTAACTTGTATTTACTTGTTAAGTTTTACACTTATACTTACAGGGTCAAACATATCAGACTGCGACAGTTCAGTCTTGAAATCAGCCGAACCGGCCAGAATCAGACCGGCCACTT
Organism: Colias nastes; assembly: GCA_907164665.1. Lineage (NCBI taxonomy): Eukaryota > Metazoa > Arthropoda > Insecta > Lepidoptera > Pieridae > Colias > Colias nastes. The sequence goes on along the minus strand of CAJQZM010016169.1, from coordinate 3,727 downwards.
TTGGCTTATCCCGACTTCAAAACAGCTGAGTGGCCACTTCAGCCACACTACACACTACATTATCTGTACTTACCGGGTCAAACATATCAGACTGCGACAGCTCAGTCTTGAAATCAGCCGAACCGGCCAGAATCAGACCGGCCACGTTTGGCTTATCCTGGCTGATAAACAGCTGAGTGGCCACTTCAGCCACTTTGCGCACGTAATTGTGCCGCTTCTCCATACGGAGACGGGCGAAACGGAGCGCAGACTGACCACCACGACCGTGCTTCTTGGGCAGGTCGACCGTGAACTTGTGTAGTACCTGAAAATTTGGGGGTTAAATTGATTATCTATCTATAGATATAAAAATAAATCCCTATTTTCCTTGGTCACGGGATCACGCGTGAACGGCTTGACCGATTTCGATAGTTATTATTTATTAGATGTGTTAGTAATTGACAACATTTCAAAATTTTAAGCTACTTATTTTTTTATTTTAATGAAAACTAGATCAAAAATTATGATACACGTATTTTTTGCTTTTTCTAAATATCGAAGTTTTCATTCATCTTTTTAAGTTTTAAAATCATCTCATTCTAAAATGTCGTAAGCGCCAAATGACGTCATACATACGGAGGAATACATTTTTTCCTTTGCCACTTATCTAGTTTAAATTAAAAAAAAATCTTGACAGTTGACATTTTGGCACATTTGTCACTTTGATTCGTCAAGCTTTGTATATATTGTTATTTGTTATTTGCTGATCCAAATTTTAAACAAAAGAAACTTATTCACAAGTACTGAAGATGATGACTTTATGCAGGATTTGTTAAGGGGTGCTGAAAATTTCTGGGAAACAAATATACTATCCCAAAAACGTTGGAAAGTGTTAAATAAATACAACTTTTACTAAGTAAACAAAGTCTTTTATTTCAAGAAAATTATGAACACTATAGGCACTATTTGTATAATATAAATAAATTGGTCCAACTCCAATCAAACATCACGCTAATGAGATTAAATTAGAAAACCAAAACACAATAACACGATTTAAAAGTTTGTTGACATGAATAATTCACAAAAATGACATTAATATGAAATTTGACACATGCCATACCCTGTAAATGTCAGTGATAGTTTTTTTTTAACTTTTTTTAAATTAGGCTATGGCGCATTTTTATTCCTCCGTATGTATGACGTCATCATCACATTAATCGTTTTTATTTATTTCTCTTAAAATATGCGATAAAAAAATGAAATAATTTTTTTTCTGTAATCGCAAGATCAAAATAAAGAAACGGTTTTTTTCTTTCATGGCCTTATAAAAAATGAAATGTTGTCAATTGTCAGAAGCATCTTATAATAAAAAAATCAAGACTAGGGACAATTTGTGTGAAGACAGGACAACGTCTGTCGGTACAGCTAGTACGCAATAAAAGGCTATAGATAATATCAGCCTTCCGGCTCGCGGCTACGCCAACGTATTCTTAAACCTTCGTCAAGAACCACATTATCTATTGGTGAAAACAGAATGTCGAATCAGTGCAATAGTTTTTGAAATTATCGCGAATGCAGACAGACGCTGGTGAGAACTTTGTTTTATAATGCGTAGTGATGATAAAACTATTGCAGAATGTAGAAAAAATTTATATTCACAATAATAGTTCTATTTTTCTGGGGAAAAAAAACTTAATGATGAAGTTTTCTGCCGAGTTTTAATCAATAAATTCAATATTTTTATATGATAACCTACAGATACTAGTTCAATTATATTACATGGCTTACCATTTATGATAATAATTATTATGAGGATTTTTTTTGATAGAAACCGTTCTTATTTTTAAGGCTATAAATAAAACTAAATATAAAATAATAATCACTATTATTAAAAAAGAAACTCACCTCTCTGGTATTACCCTGCAGCGTACCAAACAGCGCTCCATTACCGTCCATCACAATGAAACCAAACTTATTGTCATCAGCAAGCAGAGCCGTCAACGCCTCCGTGTGAAACTTATTATCGCACAAGTATAGAGACGTGTTGATCGGCTTGAACGGCTCGAAATCAATGTTCACTTTCTTCTCCTTGCCCTCTTCTGTTACTATTGTGCCGCAGTAGATGACCAGGCCGTTTGGTGGTACTGCGGAAGACGAGGATTTGTATAAAACAATGAGAACTTTCAGACAATTTTGAAGAGATTTTAAAAGAGATTAATTACTAGCTGTGCTCCGCCGTTTCACCCGCATTGCTCCGCTCGATCGATGATATAAGCCTTTCTCAATAAATGAGCTATCTAACACCGAAAGAATTTGAAATCAGACCAGTAGTTGCCGAGATTAGCGCGTTCAAACAAACAAACTCTTCAGCTTTATAATATTAAGTATAGATTGTAAATTTAAACTTCTTTAGGCGCGTTGAGAGTAAAATTGGGCGGTGGCTTTACTCCATGACGTGACGGTATTGCCATGACACGACCTTGAAAGAAGTTTCACTTCAAAAATCACTTTCCTATCAGAACAACCCTTTGCCATTTCTTACATAAAAAATATATATATAGATCTCTAGTCTCACCTTTAGTGTACAGCTTTAGCCTGTGCTGCACAGATGTGATCGCTCCGAGCACGGATAGCCTGTTCACGCGCGACTTAATGTTCGACGCTGTACCAAACTCGTCGGCCAACATTTTGGAGACGCGCGAGATCTGATCCTTTGGCGGTATGATGAGCGAGATCATGGATGTACCGTTCCTGGAAAGATTTACATTAAATGTGTGAAAATTCTTGCTTTAAAATATATATAAAGACATAGGGACGGTCCGTAAAGATCTTTAAAGCCCTGTTAACATACATTCCGTAGTATATATCAGTAATCGCATATTAAATGGGACTAGTGATACATGAAGCGTCAATGTGTACATATATATAATACTAGCTGTGCCGCGCGGTTTCACCCGCGTGGCTCCGCTCCTGTTGGTCTTAGCGTGATAATATATAGCCTATATTACTCGTGGATAATGTAGCTTTCGAATGGTAAAAGAATTTTTAAAATCGGTCCAGTAGTTTATGAGCCTATTCATTACAATCAAACAAACAAACAAACAAAGTTTTCCTCTTTATAATATTAGTGTAGATTTATTATTGTGAATGAAGATGAGATCCTGCTCCTTTTTTGAAGTTGGTTGAAAAATAAATAATTCTTTGTCCATTGCCTATGTAGGTATCTAGTATGCTTGTGGATTTGCGTGAATATGTAAGTATGTTAATCTCATATAATAAAAATGAATTGCCAAATGTGTTGCCAAGCGCAAAACTCGAGAACGGCTGAAACAATTTCGTTAATTCTTGTTTTGTAATATTCTCGGAAGTACGAGGATGGTTTTGATGGAGAGAAAACGTAAACCTGTACCATAGGTGAAGCCTGGGTGGATAACTACTGCCTAATATCTAAAATTAAAATCAGTCTATTTAACTATCAGACTATTAACTAGTCTCTTTACTGTAATGTTTGTGTGCTAATCATTTTACAAAGAATGAAGGACATTAAAACTACTGAAAAATCTCCATTGTTACTCTAATTTATTTAGCATCTATGTTCTAATTAATAAATATTTATCTTCCTTTATAGAAAACTCAATAATACTAAACTATTTCACATCCTTTTAGCATGTTTTTATATTTACATAATAATTATTTCTAGTGATTGCTTTCATGTGAGTATTTATTTACAATTAAAAATTTAACATAT
>CAJQZM010016161.1:0-14128 GCA_907164665.1 Colias nastes | reverse complement strand
TGTCTTAGTTTATGTTATTCTTGTTATTATTTGTTATAAATACGATATAAATTTAGTATAAAATTTTAAGATAAACACGGTATGAATAAGGAAACTTTAAAAGCACTTGTGCAATCAAAAATGTACAATTCTGTATGGTATTTTCATACGATAAATATATTTTACGACTTGATTCGGTTTATAAGGAAAGTTTATCTTTATTTTATTGCATATTATTTTTTTACGTAGATATTATTATATTATTATTATATTATGATAATGAAAGAATGAAATATTTCTAGCATGTAATTCCCGCCGAAATGCACTATTTTATTGTGTAATATTTTAGTTAATGTACTAATTCATATTTTAATCCATAATAAATTCCACGATAAAATACATAATGATATTTTTAATAGATACCCTTTACAATGCCCGTAAAAATTTTAATTTACACTAAAAAGTATATGTATAAATCAAATCTCTATTTACTAGAATAAAGTAAGACATGATATTTCCACTAGAAAAAATAATATAAAACTACAAAACTAGCTACGTAATAGAATTATAACACACATTATAGTTACCATTATTAATCCACAAACTACCAGAAAGAAATAAATAGTTCGACACACTGCAACAAGATATAAAAGTTGAGATCGAATTAGGGTTCCGAAGGCAATCAGCGAGTATTGTGGTGGCCGGCCGCAATTGGATTACAGCGGGTTCCGTATGCGTTGGGAATGTATAAACACGTAATTGTGATGATTTGCTTTGTGAAATGGTGTGCGATTTTAAGTTTAAATGGTTAGACTGTTTGAGAACACATCGTCACTTGAAATTTTAAACGGCATTCTTGTCATGTGATAAAATGTTAGATTTTATTATACGGTTAAAATATAAATTAAATAGGGAGATGTCGCTAATGATTACAAACCATTCTATAAAATCAATCAAGGATATCATAGACTTAGTTTATATTATAGTACTATGGATTAGTAACTACTCGTTTTCGTTCTTTTACAAGCAAAAAAAAAAAATGTTGAAAAAGTTAAATACCAAACGGTATACAATATCACAAGGGTTGAAATATTCAAATCCAGGCGCAGTCTGGTCAACTTGTTAGGCAACTTTCTGTGATTTACAAAATACAAGTAAAAACTCGTTCGACACACAAACTTAACGTTTGTGAAACTAATGTTATAAATAAACAAATTTATTTATTAATTACTAGTTCAATTCCCCAGGTTCACTCGGGTTGACTCAAGATTATAAAAGAAGAGAAAAATGTTTGGTTTTGATTTTTTTCGAAAACCATAGAGTCGTTGTTGAGATAATTCGTTACATTACATATTTCTTTTTATAAAATATTAGTGTAGATAATTTTTCCGAGTACAAAAACGAAGCAAAATCGTATTATAATAAATAAAGTAATCATATAATTCGATAAACTAATACAGAAAGAGGCAATTGGGAGCAAAGTAACTACATAGTATAGTTTGACAGTTTTGATATATACGACGGGCAGATGTTCATGACGCCGCGTTTTGCGCTGCTAATTGATTGATAATTTGATTTCGCTATTGTGTTTTGGAAAAGGGATTAAAAATATCGTTAAGTATAATTTTCTACGATCTATTGATATTTTATGTGTAATATATTTAATGTGCAAACCTGTAGTAATAAATAAATAAATAAATAAATATTCAAGATAATTTTCACCCACGGCACGATCTGATCCCATACTAAGCTTTCGCTTGTGTTATGGAAACCAGATGGCTGATAAACATACATATATAATTTTTTAATAAATACTTATATAGATAATTAACGCCCAGACACAGAGCAAACATCTATGTTCATCACACAAATATTTGCCCCGGGTGGGAATCGAACCCACGACCTCTGGCTTGGAAGGCAGAGCCACTACCAACCAAGCCAACCGGTCAGTCAAAAAAGTTCGCTTGGTAAAAATGAGTAGCGAAAACATCGTTTTATTCTTTATTTGTCTTTCTTATACATTGTATTACCAATTCAAATTACTATAAATTACTAGAAAATAACTTACTATACAGTTTTTAAAAGCTTTCACTTCGATCGATGTACCTTGAAGCACCAAAACAAAAACAGACATCCACATATCGCAAAAATCTTTCACCTCGCCTCAGGCCACCTAATATTTACTCTGTATCCGTAAAGCCGAAAAATATTTCGGAATAAAATCCAATATACTTAGCTCTGTTTATAAAATAATATGAAAAAGCATAGAAGCTACCCCAAACATTCACCCACGAGTCCCTTGCAAATGCATTTTGGGGTCGCGTTATTAAAAACCAAACGTCAAGAAATCCATCTTCTATCACGGGAATTAATAAGAAAATGGCTTCACGCTAATATAGCTCTAGCATGTATAGGATATGATCTATTTTCGATTGACGATATTCGTTCGTTGTACGTGGTGTAATCGAACTGATTATAATATAAATCGAAAATGTCGTCGGTAGACTCCGGCAATTAAAAGGGGTACTGTCATCCATCACAGTGGATTAAGGGGACACTATTATTATTAGCGTCGCCGATAACCGGCTTAATCCAGTTTTTGTTAAGCAATTTTCGACAAACAGCTTGCCTTGATGGACGGATGAAATGTGAAATTTGTTTTTGTGCTTACACATTCATCTATATGCTAAGTATGGATAGGTTTGGAAATACGCAGCACAATTTAGGGTTGAGACACAATATAACTAGATAAGCTTGTATTCTAGGATTTAGTAACGATATATTTAACTGTTTGTTAAAATAACAGCTTTTATCCAATACACATGCGTTAATTTCAGGTAATCATTAGCAACTGAAGTTTGAATGCATTTAAATCATTTGTTGTTTGGCCATTGTTTTGAACACTATCGCAATCATGAAAGTAATTAGTATGATATACATTTCAATTAGTATGGTATATATTTCTATTCTATTCTATTCTATTCTATATAATAGATTTTTGGGTAAAATGTTTCCTATTGTAGTAATTTCGTATTGAAGTTATTTATTTGTACTTAGTATAAAACTGAAAAACTTAGCCTAGTTACGACAAACTAGTACTAGTTTTGTTACATCGAACGTTTTTCCTGACTGACACACGTAATATATTTGCTAACTATACCGTTTTACGCTTAATTCACTTTTAAATAACTTCTAAATATATTAAACGAGTCTTATGATCTTAGCAAATAGAAGGAGATAGATGTAATGGTGCGGAAAATAGCTCCAGTTCGGTGTCTGAGCTAAATTGTTTTCCCATCGGCTTCATTTGGTTCGCCAGATTAAGTATTTTTGCTTCCAGAGACTTGGTTTTGACCGTTCGCTTGCGTACATTGGAAGATGATTGTGAGAATATTATTGTAAAGAAAAGCTAGTGAAAAAGCATCATTATCTGTGCACATTTCAATATTGAAGAAACTAACTATTTAAACTACCTATATTATTTGAAGTTTTTAATGAATGTATAATATGATTCAAGTTGATACTCGTAGGTACTATTTCATTTACAATTGGAGAAAATAATTGGATCGAATTTTTTTTATTCTATACTTACACTTAAGCAAGATTAAGGACGAAACATTTAAAATTTCTCTTTTTCTTAATAAAAGCATTTAAAGTACTATAAAATATTTTATTTCCATCCATTATAAATAATATTCCTTTCCTAGCGACCCATTCCTTTATCACGACATGCAGTTCGTTTTTAAACCTCCAAAAGGACTAAATTATTCAGGCTTTTGAAGAAAGTGGGCAAAGTGTGTATTCTTTAAGATAAACGGTTATGGCTTCACTTATTTAGGAACATTTATAAGAGTCCTTTGTTTGCCTGCCGAGTGCCGAGTGCCGGGACTGCACGTTTTATAATTTCAAAAGGACGCTATTTTCTTCGATCATTCTTTGTTAATGTACGCTTTTTGTAATGTATGATTCTAAACTAACAAATTATCAGAATTTCTCTATAATAAATATTTTTTTTCACTTTTATACGACTCTCGGTATGTTAAAATATATTATCAAATACTATTGTTATAATTTATCCAACTTGCTTTTTTATAATTTTCAATAAAAATTTTCGTTTGAATTTAAATTTTTCACCAAAAACGTAAAAATATATTTTTACGGTCAAAGAAGAGTGGAATTTATTTAATTTACTTTGTAAATAAATAGAAAGTAATTTTAAATAAAATTATTGAATTAAACTTAGTAATAGTTACCAATTGCTATTTTAAACTTTATCTTATAATTATTAAGTAAGAAATATAAACAACGATAACGAAGTAATAAATAAAATCAGATGTAAATAAATGTTGGTTCAAGTTAAAGCGTTCTACAAAAAGGTAGCTAAGTTATAAAGAGAATAACTTGAGGAAGGAAAACATCAAAACTTTAATAGCTCATTACGGTAGGCTCTAATTAAAGCGGTTTTACTTGTAAAGCCTTTAGCATGCGTCTTATTTACCAACTTTAAAGTTCATATGTTTTATTTTTAACTTAAACGTTTGAAAATTCAGTCTTTTTGTATGTTGTATTGTTTTAATGTTTATAGCGAAGGAATCTACAGCTGTGTTGAGATTAAATTTTTTATGTGAATAGGTTACTTGGTATTTATTATTTGCATGAAAACTATTTTGATAAAGAATCATGCTTTTGTTTAAGTTTCCCCGCCAATTTATAAATCCAAAAATTAAATCGTAAATCTATCTTACAGTAATCACTGTATTAATGTTGTATTATTGAGTTAAATAATAAATTACCTTTTTTCAAAACGACGAATTCATGCTACCTATATTTTCAGCTCGATTGCATTCAGAAATAGACAATACTATAATTTCAAATGTGAATGTTGTCGTATTTAATTTGAATAAAAGTTAGACTTATTAGTCTTATCTATAGCATAATTTATTTGGCATCTGAAAACCAAAAAATAAATCCAAATAAGTCATTGCATATATGCAATACCTATAGGTAGATACTTAAGTAAAAACGACGCCTACCATATCCATACAAATTTTAAGCTTCATATTATTAAAAGAATAAAACACAATTCACACCAAATTTCTACGTACACATATCACCGTCACATCAAAATAGAAAAACTATAAACATTTTCATGCTTTTTAACGACATAAGGAAGAACTGTAGTAATTGCACAGGTCATTATCTTCCACAATCGGCGACATTCGTCATTATATTATCATTTTAACGAATATAATTGTCGCACGCGGCTCCGCTCGGTTTAATTACACCAGCTTGATTTACAAACCTGCGAGAAATCCTTTATCTTGAATTAGAACACGGTTGAATTGAAAATATAACCTTTGTTAATGGGATAAGGTCGGTATTGCGATGTAAATGTGATTCAAAATAAAAATTAGATTTATGCGACGGTAAATCTCACGCTAGTAAAACGTATTCAAGCGAATAGAATTTTAATTGAAGTATACGTAGAGATATATAATTGGAAAGCCTAGTAATGTAACGATGTTTTTGGTAATTAGTTGAATCTTCAATAAGACAGTTTTCAAATGTTAAAACCAACGAGTCGTGAAGCTCTAATCTACTTACTTAATATTGAAACAAAAGAAAACGAAAATGGTACTTGTATTATAAAGGGGTATCATTTAAGCTATCACCAATTTAATTAGTTTTGTGTTTCTTAAATAATAGGGTTTGTCCTCAAAATAGTAGATCTGTCACCAAAATGTAGTCACCAAACAATGCAAAATCAGTTCCACAATAAATCACCTAAAATCCTGAGATATAAGGTCTAGTACCAAATAAATGTTTTTGTATGTATTATAATAGGTGTGTCCTAATAAGTATTTAAGCAAACTAATTTAAAGAGATCACCAATAAATCATATTATGTTACTAGAAAATTGCATTAAGTTCAAATAAAAAATTAGGGTTGTCATCATCGTTTCAGCCAAAAGATTCTGCTACTTAACTAGACTCCCAAGGTTCTAAATTTCCACTGGTAGTATAAATTATATTTAAATAAATTTTTTAGCAGAGTAAGTAGTAAATAAAACAATTATTAAAGTCAAAATAATCAATATTTATTGTTTAAAATAATTACCACTGAACAATCAGCGCTGGTTTAAAATAGCTGGCTTATGGCTAGCAGAATAGTAGATAAAACACTTGTCTTAATTAAAGTTAAAATAATCAATATTTATTCTTAAAAATAATTACCACTGAATAATCAGCTCTGGTTTAATAGCTGGCTTATGGCTAGCATAATTGTAGATAAAACACTTAATTAAAGTTAAAATAATCAATTTTTAAAGCGCGCCAATTTGTCTCCGCCCCTTTGATCATTATTTCATTAAAATTATAAATTGATATACATATTAAATTGGTAACGAATACTATTAATTTAATATCTGAACGAAATAAAATGTTACTACTGTATTGGTGACAAAATATCAAATAAAAAGGAGTCGCAGTCAGGGATCGATAATCGATTTATTTGGTGACAGATCTACCATTCTGAGCACAGAGCTATTATTTAAGTAACAAAACTGTTATTAAAAGAACGAAGTTTATATTCATGTAATGCAATATAATTTTATTGGTTATCGATCTCTTATTTTACACATATATTAACATTAATTTGATAATTCATACCTGGGAACAATTTTTGTTTATCTGAGAACGAAAATATTTCGTGGTGATAGATCTATTTATTAGGTGATACAACTTGATGACAAATATAAATTTTGGTGATAGAAAATATAGTTCCCATTATAAAGAATTATAATAATTGTTGACACGCTTTGTACGTAGGTACTGTATTTTCCAAAAGGCCTTAAGATTTGTACCGAAAGATAATGTTTAACAGAGGCCTTAAGATTTGTACCACACAGATAAACAGATTTCCCAGAAAGTATGAAGACCTTTTGAGGTTTACGTAAGGTAAATTGTAATTTCAATATGAGCCGAGTTTCAATAATCTTTCGTAAAAAATCTCTCGTGTGAGTGATATAAAGAAACTCATAAAATGTAATGAAGCCATTACACCACGCGTATGAAATATTTTACTGAAAACCTTAAGGTTTTCTGCTATTACTTTCCAAGAATTTTTATTAAAAGCGCTGTCGAAAATGTCTTGTCTTTTAATGTTTCATTTTGTTAAATAACGATGGTAAGTTAGTTTGTGTCTTTTGATTTGTTTATCTATAGGTACTAATATTATAAAGCTGATTAGTTTGTTTGTTTGTTTGAACGCGATAATCTCGGGAACTACTGGTCCGATTTGAAAAATTATTTCGGTGTTAGATAGCTCATTTATCGAGGAAGGCTATAGGCTATACATCATCTCGCTAGACCAACGAAAGCGGAGCACTGCGGGTAAAACTGCGGAGCACAGCTAGTAAATAATAAAATTAAAATAAATGTGAAGTTTTCGATTGACTTTATACAGCTAGTTTATGTGTGAAACAACAGAACTGGACAACAAAACGAAGCTTTAATTAAAACTAGTTTTGATGAGATAGAGGCTAAACGAGATAATGTTTTTGTAAATATATTTTATTTTAATATTTTCTGTGAACATAGTTATTTCCATTATTATAAAACGCAGTAGCTATAATAGTAGTATGTGTGCCGAACACACGCATCTGAAGTGAAACTTATTTGGCAAGATTCAAAAATCGTCAAATTATGGAGTACCTAATGACTTGACGGTATTGTAATGACGCGACCATGAAATTTTACTCTCAAAGCGCATAAAGAAGTTTCACTTAAAAACTTATCTAAAAGCATACGTCAATAAATTATCGTTTTATAAACATTTATTTATTTAGCACTCATTCTGACCGTAAGCCATTGAACGTAAATATCGTTCCTTGAAATCTTTCTATACATCCAACTGCTAGTATTCCAAACTTCTGAATTCCAAAACTGGAGAACCCATTTTCGCCTTTAACTGCACAGCTTAAAGCTGTCAATTGCGCGATATATAATGGATACAGCGAATCGCGTGGGCGGGTGTAACTAAGCCGGTTTCAGAAAGAAAAATGTATTTCACGGTATTTGGAACTGAAGACGTATTGAGGGTCTCAAGTTATTTGTAACGTCGGCTGCCGGATTTTGTGATTACTCGTGAGCTGTAAATTCTAACCCTTATCTTGGTTGTAAATGTTTATGGTATTGACATTTTAATGTAAGCATAAATTAAGATTTATTTCGAATTTATCAAGAGTAGGTTCTAGTAAAATTGTAAAGGTAATTTTATTTTAATCAGAGCAATATTTATCCTTAAAACTAGTGAGATAAGTGCTTGTTAGGTTCCAGTTTCTTACTTTTAGAATAATGTATTGAACGCTAGCTACATTTACGAGCAATCTCCTCAGGAACGAATGAAGCGTCTGCTTAATTGACATTTAAATTTTTGAAACAAGAAGGGCAATTTATGGCGGTGAAATAGCGACACCTCTCCACCACAACTGTCAGGCGCAGACTGAAGCGCGGGCGCGTTTAGCGTCTGGCGCAAAATGAGGGTAGCAAAATAATTAAAATTATATTCTCCAATTTTCAAATAGGTTTCTACGTATAATGATGAACTTAATTTATTGTATTAATTTTTACGTTATTACTATTTTGATCTTCTTAGTTACTGAACATTTAATACTTTCTTTATCTAAATTGCATAAATATTATGAAAAGTCTAAAGTAAAACTGTTGAAGTTGACTATCCTCGATGGAATAAGCACATAACCGTGTGAAAAATTTATGTTGTGACATTTAATATAAGAAAGCCTCAACAATCGGCAATAGTACTCCAAAATGTGCTCGTAGACTCTTATATATTTCTCTGAACGTAGCAATAGATCGTAGCGCTACGCCGTAGCACAATGGAGGACACATGAAAGGCTACGGTTTCTGGACTGCCGCCAGTGCATCGGAATATGGACGATGGAAAAACAAAAATTGTAAGGTTTATATGGGCTCGAATATAGCTTGGTACTTAAGTGCTGTTGGGATATTTTTAGCAAGATAAGGAGAAAATCGTAGTATTTGATATTTTTTTAACTTTAACTAAATAATAGGATGAATATTAACGAAATATAATTTAAAACGTAATATCGTTTTGGCTTTACAAATATAAAATAATAATAACGGTGCCAGTTTTATTCCAAAATGTAGTTTATAAGACATCCCTAAATCCAGCAATTTAATGTGAAAAATTAATTCCCAAACACAAAATAAAACAATCAATGTTACCACAGTTTAATGTGGCCAATAAACATTTCCACAATAAACACAATTTATAATGAAATACGGTTCGTTAGAGTACTTTTCTTTTGTAAAATTTATCCCGTAACATGTCTCTGCATAATGCTGCCGACTATTTGCTCTCGGTCGTTAAGACTGTCTTTTATTTACCGACGTGAATCATTGCTATGTTCTGTGGATGTATGTAAGTGTATGTAGATCAGATGTACGACGATTGTAGGGATTTAATTGAAACGTTAGATTAGTATTAACATGCTCCGTAAGCTGATAATATTGAAAGTATGCATGGGTAACTTTTTAAGAAAACCTGTTTTGAGATAGAGTAACAATTTGGCAAATTATTTTCCTTGTTTCTTTTCTTTCTGAAAAAAGGCTAAAAAACTCTCTAAGGCTGATTGATTTAAGGCTATTTTTAGACAACTTCGAAACGTTAGTTATAAAATAGAAACACATATATTCTATAACAATTTCAACAAAGTACTTAAAATCGAAATCACACAAAATCTACAAAATATTTGTAAACCAATTGCAGTAATAAATAAAGGCAACAGCAATCAATACGCATAATAGATATTCTATCAAAAGTTTATTGCAATACAGACAGCACTCAGTGAACTGGGTTAGAAGGGCCATAAATACATGCACGCATATGCCGGCTCCATGTTTTTATTTCTGAAAGCATGCTCCATCCTCATTTATTATTCAAACCGGGGTATATACGCTTACCCGCTATCTCTGAAAAAGACGATTCGATTATTTTTTTTCATTTACTGTGGTTAAATTAACAAAGAAATACATTTCATAAACAATAATAATCGTTATGAAATAGCATATAATATTCGTAATAAAATCCCTGAAGTTATTAATAGTAGAAACTTAGGTAGGTATTGTTTATACCACATAGTAATGTAACAAGCATAATAAACATAATTACTATACCAAGAAAGACAAATGCCTTTAAATACAGGGTTTTCCAGCGTTGTGTAAACGAATAAATTGTCATTAGCGTGGCAAAATCGATATCCCACAAGGGGTACGCCAAGGTACTTATTTAAGTCCGCTTCTATTCCTTAGCTATAGCGATGATATATGATGTCCTTGTATACGCAAGTCAGTTGATTTGTTTCCAGGTAACATCGTTACATGTAGTTCTAGGTTTTTCTATAATATTATTTAGAAAATAAGATTTGTTGAATGCATTATTTATACACTGAAAAGGATACATAACCTAAATTATAATTATTTACATACGGAAATTGAACAGAAATATTTATGAATTATAAGATAAGTAAAAGATGTGTTAATGATTTTAATTTTTATTTAAAACACTCATAGCTATTTGAACCCTCAATTAAATGGGTGCCCATACCTGAACCCAGGATGCCTAATAAGTCGCTAATGAAGCTCTTTATCGAGACAGGATGTATTGTTGGCGCGAATTGAAAAATGCTTCCAATATTTCAATCGTTAAGTAGTTTGTTCGCGGCTCTTTGTTTCATTTCAAAAGCTGTGCCAACTTGTGAAACACTAAGACTCGCTTTCGATAGCTTCTGACTGCTTTTATTTGTATGCATTTCCAAAGGCGACTGGTCTCTGCATATAGGTATTTTCATACGTTTTTTACAAAAAGTTTGTTTTATATTACTTTTTGTTTAAACGGATGTGAATATAATATCTTATGGCATAGTTTAGTTTATTTTTCACACCTCAACTAAAATATTTATATGATGGAGTGAAAATAATTATACTTAATCAGCATAAAAATTCACTTATCACCTGATTAGGATCGTAATGAGTACAACATGAAACAGTACCTGGAATTCTTTTTAAAATTAAGGCGATGGCTAATTACCAATCAACTAAAAAATCAATTTCAGCCATTACCGAGGTTATTGAACGTATAGACGAGGGCATTGATCGAAGACACACAGACGCGTCTGAGAAAAATGTAAATCTTTGCAGAAGCAATCAATCAGTGTGCACTTGCCGCTTTGTGGGGACACCGCACGAATATCTAATTTTGTTTGCAACCCCCGCTCAGCCTTCGTAAGGTTACCTCTCCACTGGATTGGGTACACCTAGTGAGATAGATTCGTATTGTTGGTATTCATATACTGGTATTAATAGCACCACATAAGCTATATGCAATTATGGCTTAAATGGTGCTATAATACCAGTTGCAGTGTTATAAAAAAACTTTATTTAAAAATGTACGAATGTGTTATATTAGTTATAACTTAGGCTTTTGATTAACATCAAATCAAATATCATTTACAATACCTCTTACTTCGAGAGATTCATGAGAAAATCTTATAAAGACCATTGGTCAATTACTGGCAGTAGCTAAAGTTGATAAATTCCTCAAACTCTACATTTTGAGTATCATATTATTATGCTTAGTATAAATTTACTACTTTTAATCGTACTATAAATTTAATCGTTTTACCAGAACATGAAATATCAAAAATGCCGGTTTTGGATTAGAAAACGGTAATAAAATATCCACTATTAGAATTTAGTATTTACATACTTACCAAATATCTTTCTCATTACATCTATACCAAATCGAAAGCTATATATACAATACTACTGAAACCTACCTGTATAGCTAACCTCTGGTGGGCAGCCCTTACCCCGCCTGGCGACCGTCACCGCGCAAGCGCCGTACACCCTAAATCCTAGTGGACGTTTTGATGGATCACCCTTAATGACAAGCACTGAAGGGGAGACGTAGTGATGTGCCTTATCGATGTTTTCTATCGATACTGTTGATAGCATCTAATGGATAGTAATTGGTGTTATTGGTAGTGATTACTTAGAAGTAGATATATTGATAGGAATTGAATTAAGAATTATAGGTGGCCATATGTTGTTGAATGTAATAGAAATGTCTATAATGCACACTTCGTGTGTTATTACTTCAGATGATCATGTATTGATAAAATGAAATATCAGCGTAATTATATCCACTCAACCTTACAATAAATGTAACATGTTCTTTTATTTAAATAAAAAGCAGGATAAAGCAAACTTTCAAATACCTATTACTGTATACCCAATATGATCTACTCAATGAATAATTTAAAAGATTATCTTAAACATTATCAAAATTCGAGATAAAAATAACTCTCGAGTTGACTTACATTCCGTATGGAAAATGTTGTTTTCAACATAGTATTGCATCTTGTTAAGTTTAACCTTAATTTCAAAGTTTTTGGCATTCATTTACATATCCTCTTTGGTATCAATTTATATATTAACTATTATAATTAAATTATACAATATTTCTTACCCATATTAAATTTAATATAATTTACCCAAATTAATTATTAAAAAAATCGATATCAAAACTATCGACTCACGCACATCACTAGCACATACGCGCCCTCCGTTATATGCACAGCACTCGCTACAATTGTATTAGACATTAGTGATGTCGCTCTTATTGTGGTCTTAGACGACTGGGTGTTTTGTAAAATGCCTTTTAATATCTTTTATACGTTATAAACCGTTTCAGGGATTTAAAGAACCAATTATATCATTTGTTTGAAGAAGATAAGGATATTTTGACTGTTAGTAAAGGGGTTGGAAAGGGAGAGTATAAAGAATATGTCCCTGCGCGGGGTTATATTAAAATAATACACGATGTGTATCAAATAAAAACCAAATAAACTCATAAGAATTTTTTAAACAATATCATTTTTCAATCAGAGGATAAGGGTAAAATTGACCTATAAGAATATTAGTATACAGCAGCATTATAGTTTCAGAGAGCAAAACACTATTTTCTATACATGACACATGCGAGCGAATCTACGGCAAGCTAGTAAATAATAACAAACATCGACAGCTATATATCTCGATCCATTAGGTTCATAACTCCATTAAGACTGAAAAAATAGAGTAAAGAAAAATAGACAAAGGTAATAGACACACTTATTTATAAACCACGAGTGTGATTAATGACGGCGAGCACGGCATGGAATACAATTATATGAACGATTGCTTCTATCGATTGTATTTGTAGAGGGTTGGTAGACTGGTAGTGTGACGTACATTATGCATAGAGATCTTGGGGTGGTTCTTGTATGAACATCACATATTGCAGCCTTTAGACTCAATTTTTACCTATAGGTACAGGTGTTTGTAATCGACCGTTTTAATCATTATCATCATTTTTAAACTATATTCATTTTATGTTAGAGCGGGCAATACATTTGATACGAAACGAAAGAGTTCTTTTTGAATAATACAGGCGATCAGGAAATATATTTTTTATTTGTTTCCTTACAAAATAGTTTATTTGTTGTCTCTACGTTATTCGCGTAAATTTGTGAAATAAATCAGATAACATACAGTATACACAGGTTAACAGGTACAGGTCTATACCTGTACCTGTTAACCTGTGTGTTACCTATGTAACATCTAGTATGTATTATTTTGAAAATAATATAAGGTTATAGAGCAGGCTCCAAGGAGATGTTCGTTTGCAAAAATAGCGGACCTAAATCTGACTTCTGATATATATTGTATAGATCCCAGACATCCTATAGACAGATGTTGCCAACCAGTTTTGTGGTCCCCCTCCCCCCACCCCGGTAATTAAATATGGCATACAAAGAAAAAAATAAAAATTTCCAAAACATGCCGTGTGGGGTATCAAATGAAAGATCTTATTGAGTAGATCACGAATATAATATAGCATACTATAACATTTCTTACACTTTCTCTAAGATTTTTTAGAAAATTTACGAAAATGCTCCATTTTTGAGTTAACTTTAAACCACTATACATTGAAAACTCATGAATATATTTTTTAAATTATTATTTTAAATAATTAACAATAGTCCATTGTTTACGATTCAATAGTT
>CAJQZM010016158.1:0-14616 GCA_907164665.1 Colias nastes | reverse complement strand
TCCTCCCCCCAATATTGGTTGAACAAGTTTTCATACATTTTCCTTTGGTTTCACGTCCAGTGGTTGATTTGTCAAAGCTAAATAGAAATTGTATTTATGCATAGGTTCTAATAGTAAGAGTACACATAAAAAGTATATCAAATTGAAAAATAAAAATACTAAAGTGTGGGGTAATTTTATTGCATCTGGCAATCAACCTGGCACACACACATGGATGTGTCGCCGCCATTACTAGGCTTCACTCAATGTTTAGGCGATACTCCGTCCGTCTTTTTTTATACGTCCATGGTTACAACTACAAGCATATAATTTTAAAAGGAAGTTTTATAGTTGTTACAATATTTTCTTCTCGCACAAAATTTTAATATATTTTATTAATCATTAGAAATTAAATAATTAACTATTATATAAATAATAAATAAATAAAATTAAAAATTAGCCTGGTTTTCGTATGTACACATGTTCATGCATAATTATATAGAATAGAATTTAATCGTGTATAATAATTAATACATAGCCGTATTTACTATTTATTATATAGGTTTCTGTTTCGAGTGCAATGAACTACTTGCTCTAAATGTTTATACAATACATTTACGTAACTCATCAAATAATTTCATTCGTTAATAATAAGGTTCAAAGATCACCTTTCAATATTCAAAGATATCAAATATGAATTACATGGGTTTTTTCTCTATTAGCTTTATAATATGCTATGAGTTATAAAGGTAACTTATTAAATTGAGATTCAACTTTGTCGACTAAAGGTCGAGAAGGTCGAATTGTTTAACATCTATAACATGTAAAGACAAGTGTTTAAATTACAAATATTGAATTGTTCATATTTAATGTGTATGTATAAATTGTAATAGATAATAATAATTAATTAATACATATTAGGTAGATAGATATATAATACCAGCAAACTTCGACATAACGATTACATACGATGAAATGATAATTAATCAAACAGTTTTATGTATTTAGTTAAGTCATAGTGTGACTGAAGAGCTAGATACCATATACAAATCCATTTATATTTTTTTCATAAACATGAACAAACTATCGAATATCAATACCATCACAAAACTCTCGAAATTCATGCGACATTACAAACTTCGTCGTAGATATTAATTTTATTGGTATATTCCATCGATAAACGTAAACGTAAACGTAAATATCTTATAATAATCTGGCTATTAATCTGGGCTTTTATAAATAGCAACTCACCCGCGCAAGCAGTACACGGTACGCCTCCAGAGAGCGCCTTGTAGAAGAATATCTCGCCGCTATCCAGGTCCCGGGGGCTCCAAGCCGCGGGGGCTCTCGCTCCGCCCGCGCAGCACTCCGCGCGGCCCACGCGCAGCGCCGCTACCGAGCTGCAGCGCCCGCCGCGCTCCATGCCTGTCCAGCAGATTCCGGCTGCAGGTGTAAGGAGATTTAGTAACTAATAGCTATACGATTTTTTGGCTTGATATTATTTGTGTGGACATACTTATGATGTTTAGCAGGGATGTTATGTACCTACATTTAAATAGAAGGTCTGCCCCTCTTATGGTCAAAGTAAAATATTGGAAATGACAACTATTATAGGGACGACTACAAGAGTTTTTGCTGACACTTTTCTGTAGAAACCTTAGAAACTGTGCTAAGCCGTGGTGTTAAGATTAAATTAAAGATTCGTTAAATATTTTATAATGTTTGCATGAAGTTGAATAAAGACTTTTTGGAGTTTGAGGAATATTTTAAAAGGACATATTTATTGATGTTTTGTGCACTTTAAGACCTCCTCAGAATATCTCAACCTCCAAACAATCGTTTGACTTTGTAAGCAACATTTATAAGAAGGTAAAAGAACAAGTAACTATAAGTGATGTAGAGCTATTAGTATCCAATAATTACTCGCAGATGTCTTATTAACCTATAATATATTAAATGTAGCATTAATTAAAGTATGGAGTTATTTATGCGAATTCTAGACTCGCACGTTGTTTTAACAGGTGCAGCCATTTTTTTTTTATCAAAGAATCGATAAAAGATAAAAATAATTAATGTCCTATTCTAAAAGCAATAAGTCCGGTGGTTCACAAATTCTAATCACAGTGCAATGCTCAATCTACTATGGGAAAATATTATGTCCTGAAAAAATCAATCACTATTCTCGAAAAAAATATAGGTAAGTTGTTTTTCGTCCGTATTTTATGTGCGCATGTATGTAAATCAAACAACAATTCTAGTCCAACCAAAAGAATCGAGCGTAAAATAAGTATGAGAAATAATTTATTTTTATTTAAAATTCTGGGTTGTTTCAGCCTCTTTAGTACAATTAGTTACCGTAATCACGGCAACGTGACGTTTGCCCGCACTTGCATGCAAATGTAATTTAATTCTCGACGTTAAAATGCAACTAAAACGTGGATTTTCAGAAACCTGTTTATTTGCTTGTACATACTTACCATATAGGTCAAGACTACCGGAATTAAACAGTTTCAGTGCTTTTTAAATTTTGGGAAATTACGTTGATTACCCACTTGTCAATTTAATACTTAAAAATAATAATTATACCTAACACCTAACCGCCTCCGACTTGATTAGATTTCACGTAAAAACCACAGAAAATTTTATACTATTATATATATTTTCCCTAATTTAAATTATAATTCATCAAAGTAATTATCTTTGCGTCATTCACGACAAAAAATAGTACAACATATGACCAACTACGTTAAATTAAAATAGTATGAAAGCTAGACGCTAACAAAAGAATAATAAACGCTTTCGATAAATCGAACAATGAAATAGGAAATGTTAAAGGGGGTACAGAATAACGTCAATAAACTAATAATTTATAAAGAGTTACGAGAGCACTGGAGGGCCCCACCATGTGTGCTATGATTGTTTTTAACCAGACCTCGTTATTAACGAGATTTCTCTATTTCTTAAACTAGTAAACCCTGTAATACGATTCTAATGTAAATCTACTGAAGACAATTGTTTACATTATGAAATATTTGGAGTTTTTTAATTTGTTTTTTAAACATTTGTATTTTATTTATAGCTTCTGTTTTTCGTTGATTCTATTTATTTTACGTGTTTGTCTTAATAAAATTAGAGAGTGCGTATAAACTGAAAATGTGTTAATAATATTTTACATTTATTAGCGGTGATAAGCTAATGTATAAGACAGTAAGATCCTTAGGTAAGATCAAAACAGACCTAATAATAAACAAATATTGAAAATTTTAAAGTTCTTTTTTTATTAAATCACGATTTATATTATACCTAATGAAATAAATTAAATGTTCACATAAACGTGACAAATGATAAAGTAAATCGTAAGATAGTAAACGTTAAAGATGATATGCAAAGAACGTGCTTAGAAATTATTACCAACACCAATGATATTAATTAAAATGTACACAAAAACCGAACTACCTTACAAAGTAAGGCGGCCAAAACGCGCACGCAAACCTCAAAAGCGAATAAAGAGAAACCAGCGCATACGCAAGTCGGATCCTTCACATCAAATGGTCCATCGATACAGGCCGTGCAAGCAGATGTGTAGGACCGCACTTAAATTCCTCCATGAGTCACTGGCGGGCGCTAGACGCTCACCAGACACTATTTTTCATAGCGGCCTGTGCCGTACATGGCCAGCCGTTAGGCACCCGTCGCGCCGCGTCAGTCCACTTATTTTCGTGTTAATTTTGAAGTATTTGTATTTTGTATGCGTGCCGGCGGTACCTCAAATTCTTGAGTTATGGAATTTGACTGTCTGAGATGTCGATTTATAGAAATTTTGAGCTTTAGTTTGTAGTTTAGGTTTTAAACTTTTGAATTTAAGATATTTCACGTTTTTTGCTTGTTTTTTAGTTTGATACGGTAAACATATTTAAAATACAATAAAACAAATGTTGCATTTAAATTAAAGTAGTCTCGAATGCCGTAAAAATTTACAAATAAAATATTTAAAAAATAACGCGTGGGAATACTCGTATATCTTGAAATAAAAATAATTTTCTATAGGTCGTAAAGTTTAAAAGTGATTTCGTTTTAAAACCGAATATAAATATGATTTAAAAAAACGTAGTGATTTTTTAACATTTTGAAATCAGACAGCATCCACGCAGTGTCCGCCTCGGAGCGCAATTTTTTTAAATTCAGATCATGCAATGCAACGTCCTGAATGGGCATTTATTTCTCTGTATACCTACCTGTTGTATTTGTGATCAGCGGTAAAAATGCAAATGAAACTGAATAATGATTTTAATGCCGGCGCGGCGCGCTGCGGCCGTTGACTCGCGAGCCGAACGCCTTGTACCCTATCTATATCAAGTATACTTACTACTGTTACACTCATTTGTTCATAAGAACTGATAAAAAGTTCTCATTTGATTAGGTTAACGTGGGGAGTATAGTGCTGAATACTAAAAAAAAAATTGTTAATAATTTTATTGTATGGACGGCAAATGTAACCGCAAATATTAACAGCGTTAGGTTACTAATTATGGGAATAGAAAGACGTGACTCAATTATTGAAATTAAACTAGAAAAATTGTAATTTATAAAAGTTTAAAATTTTAGCGAAATCACTTTTAAAATTTCCAGAGTGTATGCTATTAAATATGAAGAGAAGAATAATATAAATCGCAATACCATAATCGTAATTTCTGGCAAAGAACTTCTGAATCACCTCCTCATATTAATAACATCCGATCTCACTCGATTAAAAAGTTTTATTATATTTGTGAAGTATCGCCGGGCCGCTAGTCGTATAAATAATGATATTGAGTCAAGTTCCGTCAGATGTGGCGCCACATTTCGGGGCCGAATGCGGATCTTGCTATAGAACACATGCCTATCGTTTTTTGCTCGACGATTTTAAAATTACGAACTATGCACGCCCGCATTTTTTCGCCGCATTTTTAATAATTATAGACACAAAAACCCAATGGAATTTTAATTAACACTCACTTAATTGAAATTATATACATTTCAGCCAGTGCATACAGAGTTACAATTAAAATTCGCAGACCGTTACGAAATGCAGTTCATTGTAGTGTCGTTACTATTTATAAAGTCATGATTGAATAATATTCCGACATTGTCAAGTTGTTTGATAAAATCCATCAATAGTAACTGAACTCAGTAGAGCGTAGACGGCTGCCGATATTGCCTTTTAAGATATCGATATGCTTTTAAACCTTATTCACGAATCATGATAGGCCAAAATAAACTTATTAAAAAAAAACAAAAGAAGAACATTAAAATATATAAAATAATTAATTCTTAACGACATCAAAACAGATGTGTACCATTCCCCTAATTTGATAACAGACCAAGCATTTAATAGAACTCAATTTTTGGCAATAAAACTCCAAGTTTATTGGCGGCGTTTACAATAATTCCGAGCGTCGTAAGAACATTACAGATTAGCCAACAAATTGAGAGAGATCTGAGAGAAATAAACAGTTTGCGTCAGAAATCCCGCAAGCGCGTAAATAGACGGAGGACGGAGGTAGTGAGTTTGTGTCAACCACTCGTTATTTGTGGCCACATGAATGGTCCAATAATAGACTCCTAAAACGGTGCAGTTAATAATACGCACCGCTTGTTTTCATTCTGAGGCATCGACGGATTATTTAATTTTCCACGGCGACTGATCACGTCAAAATATAATTTGGTTCGCAGTAATATATTGTTAGTGGGTCCATATTTTGGGTAAATGGAACGATGTCAAGTCATTTTTATTTAAAAGCCGTTAGCCGGTTTGTTTTGAACTACCTACATATTCGATAAACTAAGCAGAATCGACGTTGTCGAAATAAACGAGAAGATTTTTGTTATATTAAACTATAACTTTTAAACGAAGTACACATACGCAAAAACTCAATACAAATAAGAAATAATTACTTAAGCTGAAATAAGAAAATTTAGTCAAATAAGTATGTATACTTATTTAGTTATAGGTATATAAGAACTGATAGTGATAGTTAGATCCCGCATTTCCACTTTAAAGTGTTTAGACGTTATCTATATGCCCAGATCACTACATAGTATAAAACAAAGTCGCTTTCTCTGTCCCTATGTCCCTATGTCCCTTTGTATGCTTAAATCTTTAAAACTACGCAACGGATTTTGATGCGGTTTTTTTAATAGATAGAGTGATTCAAGAGGAAGGTTTTAGTATATAATTTATTAGGTTTTAGACAAAGCGGGCGAAGCCACGGGCGGTAAGCTAGTTCACTAATAAATACAGGCTGAGGGTTTCTATTGATTTTTGTTTATCACTCATCAAGTAATATAGGATAAAATTAATTTAAAGTATCATAATATGTCAAGCTAAAGATCATTTAATAAATCATGTATACTTATAAATTGGTAACGTATATCAAATTAAATTGACGTCCGTAATATTAAACTGTACTTCGACGACAAACTCCGTAATAAATAATAACCTACTGACCAACAATCAATGTCGTCTCGCCGATAAAACTTTAATGAATGAATTAACGGAGCAATAAAAATTATAACAAAATTTGTCAATCCATTAGGGTTTTATAGAGCTATTAAAATGTGCGTGAACTGTTACCAAGGGACTAAATAAAATGCATTATCCGTCTGGACGAAAAGTTAGGGAGGCTTAATTTAAAATTGTGATTGTCTGGTAGCCTTCAGTCGACCTAGTTTTCGTTTCTGGGACAATGAAGGACGTATTTAAGTAGGTGTCTGGAGCAGAAGTGATCGTATAATACGATAAACCCCCGTCTAGCCGCTTGATTGTGATGTAATATGAGTAATTACGTCTACCCCAACACCTCATACATAATTTATCGTTGTTCGTTTTGGTTATGTCTTTTTAAATACACCTAGCATTATTTTATGAAAGCAATGCTGACGTAAAAGTACCTCTACATTGTAATAAAACAGATTAGGTATAATCGTTCGTGGTCATGGTTAACATAAAATTCATAAATGATAGCAGGTTAGAAACAAGCGTCATTCTATATCCAATTTAGATTAAAAGGTAATTAAAAAGGTGTTACGATTAAGCGCGTTATTTCACCCTATGAAATCTAATTTGTTATATAGTAAATTAATTTTCATCAATTTGCCGTGAGATCACAAGTCGAATGCATGACGTAAGGATTGCAGGCAAAAAATCACGGATTTGCTTTTTTGGTCCGTGACGTGGTGTCTTGGAAACTATTTATTAAATTTAATTACTGATGTAATGTGCAGGGAATTTTCAGTGAATAACCTGACGCTGTATTGGATCCTCTTTCAGTACGTTATCGATGTTTGTTGGATAATATTTGTCATCCGCCGTCACATGATAATCTTTGCTTGACCGCTGTTTGAGGTGGATTCTAGTAATTTCCAATTCTGGTAAAATACATGAATTCGTTTATATGTTTTAATCAGATTTATGTGTATCGATATAATTTTCTAATTTGATTATATTAATTGGTCGTAGATTTGCGGAAAATGTAAAATTTTATTGTACTTTTTATAAGGATTTACTGGGTCGTCATCTACATTTTCCCTAAGCGAAGGTCACTATAATTATGAAGTACACGTATTTTAACAAAGATACAAATTCCAAAATCCTAATTTAAGGTATATAATATAGGTACGCTTAAAAAGAACCATTATCACAAAATTTTGTAAAATATTAATAAAATTGTGTAATTAATCCCTATGTGTAAATAATGAACACTGTCATTCAATGTCAACCGTTGGCGGTTACGTCGTTCTTAAGATGAAGACAATATTAACATGCATGTGAATTCCTGAAAAATTGCCAAAATTTATGTTCGTGAATCACAATGTGTAATATCTATGTGGGTTTGACGAGATGATTTTATAACCGTCGTGACATAAATCTAATTATTAAAACAATTGTTCTGCCCCAATGAATGTATTTTATATATAGTGATTAACGATGTTCGCTATTTCACACAATAATTTATGTAAACGAAACGTCTAACTTGAACTAGAAAGAATTACCTGACATTTATTTCTCATCATTTTTTTTACTAAATACTTTATGGAAGCAATTGAAGTGAAATATTATGTAAGATATATTTTAAGAGAAATGTGTTTTTATTAAAAAAATAAGTGAAACGTCATTGGTATTTGAAATTTAAACATTAATTATTAACAAAAATATAACCGGAAGCGCAGCATTCCTAGATTTTTTTGCAGTTTAGTGACCCCGGATAGCTTATAGGCACAAAGCCAACAAATAATTTTAAATGAATGTTTCAAATGAATTTAAAATTGAAGAAGGTGATATTCTGCAAATCTTAGCTGGATTTATGTCAAATTGAAATAACTTTTTAATTTTTTTTTCTATAAGTATGTACATATATAAATGTATTTAACACGTGTATAGGTATGCAAAATTCTACGTGAGAATTATTTTTTGTTTTATTTAAAGTTCAAGCCTTTAAATAAATTTATCCCACAAAAACTTAGTATGTGAAAAATTATATGTGTAAATTATATTATGTTAAAAATTATATATTTTCTTGAAGAATTTTTTGTGAAATTTAAAACAATAGTAAATTTAATTTTAAACCAGATGCAGTGGCCAGCTTTACGACAGAAGTGAGAAAACGAAGCTGAAAAAATGCGAGAATATTTTATCAAATAAAGAGCCTAGCCAGGAAATAGACAACAGAACTGTAATATTAAACTTTACGAATGCAGAGACCAGAAAACTTTGAAGAATTATTCTTCCCATACCAATATCATAGATTACCTACTAAATATTCCTTTATAAAAACTACACAATCCGCTCTTTCAAAAGTGTCAAACTAAACTCACAACCATTTATACTTATTTAATATTCTATTACTTATATACTAACCCTATGTACGATATATCTACTTGGTGGCATGATCATTGACATCGATTCAACTGTTCTATCTTATCTGACGAGATATCGACGTCTCAGTATCTATCTTTCAATTAGTTATACTGTAAAGGCTCCGGCTTGGCCAATGACTTAGGTCTTCCTACAAGGAATACAAAAAATCTGGTATTTTTTAAGATTTCTTAAGAAGTTTTGTAGAAAAAACGAAGTGGTAAGACATTATACATCGCTAACATATTTTAATTACATTGACTCTATTAGCAAAAGTCGCAAAAATTAGAAGGATATTATCAATGTATGAACTATGAAGAAAATAAGAAATTGGTGAAAAATTATGTAGAGATATCTCTGATGATAATTTTTTGCAGTCATCATTGTTTTTATTCACTATATAAGGAACGTAATTAAATAATAACGATAGACGATTTTTTAATTTCGAGTGAATTTAAAATTTTATAAAATAGGTATTATTTTTAACAAGAGAAAAAGTTATTGTACACATTATACTTTAATAGACCTAAATGAGAATTATTATCAGTCTAATTTGAAGATACGCTAGAGCCTAGAGCAAAAACATAGAGAGACGGATAAAATTGCAATCGTTCTTATGAGGGGTTATTTATATTTGTATACGTAGTATATTATTATTAGCCTGTGTTTATATGTATTTTTTAAAACGGAATTGAACTCAAACTGACTCTTCAACTTTATGCATTTATATTGTGTAGATCACCTAAGGTTAAACCATTCTTACATAAACGATCAAAATAAATAAACGACAGACAAATTTAAACACCCAATCAACAAATTTTGGCAATTCCTGGTCTCTATATAGTTTTATTATAACATACCCAAATTAATATAATTAATGATTGCTAAATGGATTAGCGTATTATTTCGTCGCAATAAATATTCATAAGTTGTAAATG
This sequence comes from Colias nastes, assembly GCA_907164665.1. Lineage (NCBI taxonomy): Eukaryota > Metazoa > Arthropoda > Insecta > Lepidoptera > Pieridae > Colias > Colias nastes. The sequence goes on along the minus strand of CAJQZM010016158.1, from coordinate 4,806 downwards.
ATAAAAGAACGTCAGCGTTAGGTCACTGTTGCAACGTAGTGCGTTCACTCTAGTGACGCGACGATGATCGACATTATCGATTAACACATACTGATAGCACAACACTAAGTATAACTTTCAAAATAAAAAGTCAAAGTATGATACATCGTTTTACTTTAATCGTAATTGGCGGAAAAATAAAATTGTATGTCTCTATTGTTTTTATTAATTTGTAGAGCTACGTTAACAAATTTTGATTCATAATCATAATTTTTATATGAAAACATTGTTATGGTGTAAAGACTAGATGTAGAGATCAAATTTCGAGGAAATATTTGCATAATATGTTATTCTGGTTGGCCGCACATAAATCTTGTGAGGCCATAAGCGTGCCCATGCGCATAATTCAAAGGGGCGATCACCAGGAATCGCCGTTTGGCATGCAGACGGTCGCGTTCATTCCAAAGCAATAAACCCGTTAGTGACGACGTAATATGCATATTGTAGAACATTAAACAACGTATTGTAGTGGAACATAAAATTTGTTTAAGACATACATACGCGAGTGCAACGCTGTTCTATATTCGCAGCGGCGTCATTCGAATAGGATGCGTTGGAATTCCTTACGACTTGGTGGGCACAGAATGCAATAAACTGGTTAGGTAATGCGTTTCGCTTCCATCTTACTGAATATACGTTACGTCTAGTGATGACAGTTTAGTTTATCGAAATATCGATATCGATAGTTGCCGATCGGGCGCTTCACCAGCCCTCAGGTGTCTTATATGCTGCAGTTACTCTCGAAATATCGTGGCGGCGCCGGACCGCTGCGACGACCGGACGACCCAGCTTTTTAATATTTATTTACACATGCAAATACGTGCGATCGACCAAAACAACACAACGATCTTGCATCGAAATGACAATAGGCCATCTTGAATTGAAAATTAGTTTCGAGTACTGCTTCAGGGAAAGAGCGAATGGGGTAAACGTAGTATGCGTATAAACGCGTGCATCGTACCAACACTTACAATAGTAGTGATTATTTTAAGTATGTAATGACCATGCATTATACTTCGAGTATCCGTTTAGTTTTTGTCATTTCTATAGCTTTAATGACGAGGATGCGCCTTTCTATTCATTTTACAGTACTCCAAAAATAATAATGCACATGCAAATCTTCGCTAATTGTCGTATTTCCGAAAACACTCGAATCATTGAATCGTAAGAGCCCTAAACAATGCACTTGCATTTTACACCTTGTTCAAAAGAAATAGAAGTCAATTCACGGTCATACACAATCAAAAACAAATCGGGCGGTAGGTGACGGTAGCCTGTCAGTCAAAAAACTGAAAAATCCGTCAGTCGTCTTTAAATATTGGTGGTGACTGCACGTATTCTCTCTGTGTGGAATTATATAGAGCTGCTATTACATACCCTTCTTGGTTTTGTTTTTAAAGGTGAATTGAATTAATCGATGAAATGATTTACACAGCTGATGGCAGTAGGAAAAGTGAAAATGAAGAAGAGCTAAAATGTCAGAAATAAAGATAATCCCTGATTTTTATTGATTTTATTATTATTTTTTTGTAAATGTCATAATATTGAAGAATGATCAGTACTTTAAATACTTTTGAGCCGAGATTTTAATGATTAGATTTATATGGTTTAAATGTAAACCTGTGTTTGAAAACAATATTTTATACAATATATAAATGTTGTGTTATTTTAACCTTCTTTTCTTCCATCATTACACCAGCTTCAGTAAGACACTTTAAAAGTAAGTACTATAAAATTTTCCAAGTAAATCAATCCAACAAAGATAATATATTCGCAATCGTGGGGTTATCTTCGCTATTTACTTACAAGGAATTATCGAAACAAAATCGTCACTTACAAATCAATATTAATCTCTTTTTGCACAAAACACATAATTTGACTAAATTATGCATGAAGAAAATGCATTTAACCACTCTATATAAATATCATCTTCGGACGCTCCGGGAATATGACAGTTGCCGAACAGTGACGAAGATTTCTATGCGCATTATTACTTTTGGATTACTGTTATACGTCTCTACATAATACTAAATTTCTCTTGTTAGATTTCTGCATAAACGAAGACTATTGTTATATCAAAATAGTCGATTCATCGTCAGATATTTTTAATTTTGTAATAATAATTATTATTATCTACAGTAATTTCATAAATAATAAGTACGTACATTAAGTTTTATCAACTGCATAAAGAACAACAACAAGGCCCAATTATAACAATACAACATACTTTAAAGTCTAGATTTACAGCGATATAATTCAAAATATCCCACGTATTGTATATTAAATAGTTCTCGAGCCCAGCTTAACGGATGTTTTGTAGACGGCCTCTAAAGCTGTTTACCTAAGCGTATGAAACACGCACATATAGGCTCTAACTACCACTAATTTCACTAAAGCATCCGCGCCTACCTTTAACAGCTACGTTTATGGTAAAAATATTTAAAAAATCGAGCTTGTAATTGGGACAAGAAGCACTTTTAAACGATCTCGTTCGCTCGCGGTTCGAAGTATTGATAAATTTTGGTCAAGTGTTTTGATTTTTGTGAATTATATAGACGTGGTTATAAGTGGAATGTAATGCACTATGCTTATAAATTACCACATTTTTTAGTATGAGCTTTATAGGAATAAACAATCGATTTTTGAAGACTTAATTTGACCAATTATAATTTAAATATGCAATGTTCATTGTATATTCATTAAATCAGCGTTTATGATTCTCTGTAGTCTGATTAGTGAGAAAACTTGTTTAGGCTACCGGGAATACGCTACTTTGATTGTATATTTAAAGTATTGTAGAAATAAACAATATAAATTTTCTTTGAGTTTTAGTCTAGTCTGGCTTCACGTTTAAGATTTTGTAAAAGAAGATTTATATCTGAACGATTTACTTTATATTGCTGTTTAAATATATATTTTGTTAAAGTCTGAAATTTCAGAGGGTAATTTTAATAAAAATATCAACAATTTTATATTTCTATGGTTACACATTACTTTCACTTACACTTTACATTACACATACAGATAAATCGATACTAATTACTTTATTGATGAGATTAATCCGATAACGTTTTTATTCGATGAAATTTCTAGGAAAGAGCTTTTGTGACGAACATTAATGTTTTTCTTTTTAAAGCAAAAGCTGATGGAATATGGATATTATCCATTACTCTTTAGCAATATATAAGATAGTAAGATAATATTTTTCTTGAACTGTTAAGTATATAAGAAATATTCTTTGGTCAATTCCTGTACACGGTTAACGCGAATACAATATACTTATACGTTTATACTGGATTCAGGTAATTGAGTGTAATTACTGCGAAATGAATCAGCGTACCGTCAGACTAACATCAACAGACGGTAGTATGTATTTATTTTTGAGATTACAACATTGTAAGCAAACCTATCTAATATCTATAATAAATACCGATTTGTTGATTAAAGATCGACACATTTTTTATATTTCAAATGGAAAATTCTTAATAATTTCTTTCACTGGATTTTAAATGAAAATCAAATACATATTAAAAATAACTGAACTTTTCTAAAGTAGGTAACTAATTAAGTCTCCGTTAAAAATTTTGTAATAAAGAATTCGCTTTGGTCTTGATATCATAATATGTATATTAATATAAGACGTTATTATACGTATATCTCTAAAAATAAACAAGGATAATATAATAATGATATTTTTATTTTAAGATTTATCAATATGACTTGTCACTAGTAATAATAAATATTAAAACGTAAATTAATAAATCTATTATTTAAATAAAAGTGCAATAAAAATATCATATTCTCTACTTTATTTTAAATTTTATTATGATTTATGATACTTATAAGAAAAATATTTAAGAACGAGTTTTACGTAATCTTAGGAATACTATGATAACATGTATACGTGAAGTTAATGGGTAAAGAACAATTGGTAGATATAGAGTTAACATTAAAATTATCATTTTAAAATAGATTTGAAAATTTATTTGAAAGCTTTTAATTACGGTTTTAATAGAAATAAATATACAAAAATTGTATACCTAAAGTTTTTATTAACATGAAAGAGTATAATTGGCAAATCGATTGTAAAATTATATTGTATTGGTTTTATTTATTTTTTTATTTGAGGAAGGTGAAGTGTCATAATATTGTAGTTTTATAATTGTATTGTTTACGTATTTTGTGCGAGAAAACTCTATTTTTATTTGGCGGACATTCAAGTTTTAAGTTGTTGCATTTTCTTTTAAATTATATTCAATCTCTTATAAACTTTAATCAAAGATAACCATTTTTTTAATTAGACTATGATTTTTATAATTAGATACAAAATTTTTTCTTCAGTTTTTGAAGTTTGTCATCGATATGAAAAAAAATTTCAAAATCTTTTCAATTACTTATATATAAAGTTCACAAACTTATTTAGTTAATAAAGTCGAGTTTTTATTTTTAAAGAAAATAATATTGTCACTTTTAAGAAACTTATTTTTATCGACTAAATGCATTTTAATTAAAAACAAAAACAGATTTTAAAGTAATTTTCAACAAGAATGTCACCTTGGAAAGTGCAAAATGCCATAACATACTTGCCAAAAACAATTATTATTTTACGTTACCGGGGATCACCACACCAGTGCACTTCGTATAAATAATTTCAAAATGACAATTTAAGCGGGAACGCCACTACTTCTTGAGGAGCGCGGTCAACTAATCACTAATCACTATCGGAAATTTACAAACGAAACCCTGAAATTACTTACAAAATATTGT
>CAJQZM010016155.1:0-14374 GCA_907164665.1 Colias nastes | reverse complement strand
ACTGATTTATTTATTGTAAAATCTTACATTATATATACTCCTCACACATAGTTAGTATGAGTAGTAACAACAGAAGTGAGGAATCTGTGAAAATTTTCACAAATAAGTCTTATTAGAACCATGTCTTATTGAATCCCACGCAAATCGTTTTGTGAAAAAGTCACATCAATCGGTTCCTTCCTTGAAACTTAGTACTATTTAATACTTACATTAAAAATAACTGGAAAGCCTTCCTCGATATCTACTATGCAACAAGAAAAGATTTTTCAGTTCCTTAGATCAGCGCCTTCAACTAAACAAACAAAGCTTTACAATGTTACTCTACAGTGTTTAGAAGTTAAGGTTAGTGTGATCCGTAACATTTGCTTCCAATTTAACAAATCATTATTAGACTAGAGATTTAGACTATCATGCAAATACATAAATCGCACTTACGAATTTGCAGATAATTTGATTTTCCCTAACGCTGCGGCCGGTCAGGTGTTGAATGTCGATGGAGAATTTACCTTTTTTTACGGTTTTACCGATATATGTCATAAAAATAATGAGTCAAATTGGAACAACAAATTAGGTTGTTACAGATCACAATCGCTCGATAGATTCTTGGATTGAATGGCTGTTTAGATTTGACTTACTTTATGCCTTAAAACAATGCCAGGCGTAAGCATATTACTGATGATTTACTCAGTCAATTTTCACAGGCGCATATATTATTTGAGATTCAGTTTTTGATGCAGTGAGCAGTCATTAAATAGCTATTAATTTGTACAAGTACGATAGGCAATTAACGCAACCTCACCTATTATTTTACGAGTAAACTCATGATTTATAATTGGTAAGGTCCTTATAACAAAGATGGGTTTATTCCCGGTCAGTTCAATTTGATTAACTGTCCGTAAACATATTTATAAGCGCAGCAATTACCTAGATGACGCACGTTGTTGATGTACATAATGTTTTGTCTATTGCATAAATATTTATAAGTTGCACAGCGGAGAATTCCTAAGCGATAAGAGAAAAGTCAGCGTCGGCACGTGTTCTAAGATAGCATGCATCAATAATATACTCGTTAAAAATAGTTAGAGATAGTCTCGTGTGGGCGCCGTTTGATAAAGCGGGTTATCATCATAATGTGGGAAGATTCCACCGCAAACAAGGCAGCTAATGGTGCGGCCACAAAGGCGTGCGACATTCATTAGCTACCATATAATGTGTACAGTTCTTTATGTTCGGAACGTTCGCAATTAAAGGCGTTGCTTTATAGTTAATGATACAAGCTTGGTAACTGGAAAAAAAGTGTATATTGTTTCCAGCGAATCCGTTTCTTAACTTTTGCGCGAAATGCCAAATAGCCTAATAGATGGGTACATTTTGAAAGAAGTTTGTAACACGTTTTCCAAGACAAAAGATGATTTTTTTCTTTTTGTCGAGATGATGCTTTCGCTATCACCAATCATATAGTAATAAGCTTATACATATTATATTATTTTAAATATGTTACTAATCATTATATTTTGTGAATATAGATGTGGCTACGTACCTATTTTTGAATGTGCGGGGAAATTCCAATTGATTAACATTGTTGTTTTATTTGATTGCTGTAATAAAATATAGATGTTATCAATCCTATATTTTTAAAGTGAGGTACCTACATAAAACGACATTTTGATGTGAAAATCATGAATATATAACTGTTTATTGACCCTGAAATCCCCTATAAATACATAGATAGATAATATTCTCTATGACGTATTGTTTTGCCGATTCATTATTATTCTATAAAATCAGAGTATGTGAGCTCTGTGTGGACGCAATATCAAACAAATTTTGACGACATTACACATGACAACAAAGATAGAATAACCCATATAGTTGTAGGAAAATTAGAGTATTTACTCGAAACACGCATCACATCGCCTCTGCCCTTGTAGTCCATTGAATGAGTCCCTCCAAGGGGGGTCTAGAGTGCGTGAGTTAGTAACGTAAGATGTTTCTTCGGAAACATGTCAAGAGTCCCTAGGTAATAAACATACTAAAACCCCGGGACACTAGAAGGAGCCCCGGAGTGGGGGGAGGGGGTAAAAGGTCCATTTTTTTCATTTTTCGCTTAAATCTCAAAAACGGTACATGTTAGAGAAAAACTTTCAAGGAAAAGTTGAAAGGCCATAAAATTATCTACAAGTTGTACCTAAATAATTTTTTTCTATTCGCAGCCGTTTTCGAGCTACATCCCATGAAATGTGAAAAATTCGAAAGCTTTTTATTTTACCTAACTACTCTAATAAATTCAATACCTCCTAAACGCCTCCATGGTGGAATCTGTTTTTTTTATCAATTATAGACCTAATTATGAGCAATCTATCTGTACCGGTCACAAGTTGCACTTTTGAGTTTTTTGGAAGAAAAAAAAAAGGTCAAGTTAAGTAACTCAAACTACCCTAATATAATATTTTGACAATCGATTCCTCCTAAAGGCTTCCATGGAGGAATGTGTTTATTTTACCAATCATAGACCTAATTAAGAGCAATCTATCAGTACCGGTCACAAGTTGCACATTTGAGTTTTTTTGGAAGAAAGAAATATTTTTTGATCGTATGGGGAAATTGTTTGAGCCAAAATCATTTTTTACTGCGTGTAACTCAGAAACGGTAGGATATAGGAAAAAATGATTTAGGTACAACTTGTAGATAATTTTATGGCCTTTCAACTTTTCCTTGAAAGTTTTTCTCTAACCTGTACCGTTTTTGATATTTAAGCGAAAATTGAAAAAAATGGACCTTTTCCCCCCTCCCCCCACTCCGGGGCTCCTCCTAGTGTCCCGGGGTTTTAGTATGTTTATTACCTAGGGACTCTTGACATGTTTCCGAAGAAACATCTTACGTTACTAACTCACGCACTCTAGAACTTTTTATTCAATGGACTATTGTATGAATTAACGATGATTGCTCTATTGATGTTTGAAGCGCAGTAGAAACGTCTCAATTCAATTCAAGTGGAATTTAATCTAGTGCACTGGTTCTAGAGCAGGGGTTCCCAACCTTTTTTTGTCTACTGCCCACTTTAAGAATAAATTATTTTTTAACGCCCCCCTTTTTAAACATACTTAAAAACCGCTAAGTACTTATAACTGATTATTGAAACGCAACTTTATAGTATTCGGACAGAGTATCTTTTATTGAAAATAAAACAAACATAATCAATTCTTATATAAAAACTAATGTGAAGGTTGAATCTGATGCTGTTCAATAAGTTAGTTGATATCAGGTTCCAATTTACTCAAAAACAGCCGCAAGTCGCCACGTTCGGTAACACGCAAACGATTTCTCTTTTTAGTAAGCAGCGTTGCCACAGCACTAAATCCACGTTCACACAAATATGACGATGGGAATGCTATCAAGAATCGTTGAACAATTGACCACAATCCAGGGTACAATTGCGGGATCGGTTTTTGTAGCCAAAATTCTTGATATCCATTTTTGAACTTGATTTTTGTTTCTTCGTTTGTTGTCAATTCTATAAGTTCTTCTTCCAGCTGAGGTGACATTGCTGTGTTGACATTTGAAAACGGATCCAACACCCAGTCTGGTATTTCCAAGTTTAAAATGTCCTGGTATCGTTCGGTGAAGTCAATATGTAGGTTTTCCAAATGTTGGCAGTAGGCAAACAAGTCGTCGTTACTGCAGAATACTGATAAATTCGGAAAATTGTGAAACTCACGTCTGCCCATATTTTTTTTGTGCAGAAGCAGTTTGGCTGCGAAAGCAGCAACGACATTTTTTGTTTTAATTAAATTTAGTTCATCGCCTTGCAGTTGGAGGTTCATGTCGTTGAACAATTTATACAGGTCTGTCATGTAAGCTATATCATTCTTTGATGTTATGAGCTTGTTGCGCAGTTCTGTATCTTTAGTTTCCAAGAACTCTATCACAGAGTCAAACAGGTTGTAAAATCGAATCAGACAATTGCCTCTTGACAGCCAACGAACTTCAGTATGAAGCAACAAACGGTTGAAATCTTCGTCATTAGTAGCACAAAGCTGATGAAATAATCTATCATTCAAAGAGCTGCTACGGATTTTATTGACTGCTTTGATGACATATTGCAGTGATTGAAATAGTCGTTCACTTAAGTTTCTAGCAACCAAATGTTGTCTATGAATAACGCAATGTATAGCAAGGACATCTGGAATTTTATTCTTTAAGTACGCTATGAAGCCTTTATGGCGCCCTGTCATAGCCGGAGCGCCATCCGAAGCAACTGATATAATATTTTTCAAAGGAATCTCTTTCTCTTCACAAAACTTTTCCAATGTATTGAATATGGTTTCGCCTTTTGTATCTGTCTCCAAATTTCAGGCAAACAATAGTTCTTCACGTATTTTCTCATCTTTAATAAACCTCCCGTAAGATAGCAACAACGCTTCATTAGTTGGTAAAGTGGACTCATCGAGCTGAATTGAGAATTGACTAGTCCTCAGATGATTGCACAATGATTCTTCAATGTTTTCAGCCATTTCATCAATTCGTCTTTGCACAGAATTATTACTCAAAGGAATTTTTCGGATAATATCTGCGGCCGGTTTATGAAGCACAGTAGTTATTACTTCCTTTATTGGTGGCAAAATTAACTCTTCTCCGATGTTGTGTGGTTTGCCTTTTTGAGCAATTAACAAAGAGATATTGTACGAAGCTCGAAGTCCGTCGTCATCTTGCTTAGCAGCCGCCGAAAATAGTTTTGATACACTTGGCTGAGTACACTTTGCTTGGTTTCTCTAGGTCTTGAAAATATGCTACATTCTTGTCTTTCTTATCTGGATGCATTTTATTCAAATGATCTTGCAGTCTTGAAGGCTTCATTGCTTCGTTCGAAAATGTTTTTAGACATAGAAGACACAAAGGCGACGACGGGTTTGTGGGATTTTCAATAAATCCGAATTTAATATATTCCGCAGAGTATTGCCGTCTCTTCTTTTTTACTTCCGACATTGTTTTGTTTTGAGAAATACGTAAGTGTTGAAATCAAGTACTGCTTATCTATTATGCGCGAAACCGCAAATGAAAATAAAATAAATTTACGTCGTTTATATAGGATTGCATAAGCAGCACGCACCAACAGGAATAAGACAAACGTGCATAAACTCGTTTATCTCATTCGACGCCCAATCGTACTCGACAAGCAAGGACAAGTATTATAGAACCAGCCGATTGATACAGGAATGTACAAATCGGATTATTTAACAAAAACTTGTTAAAACATGATTGCCCGCGGTCTATTATATCGAACCGAGTTTGAGCTATATCTTAATTAATATTAGTTGATGTTCACAAGATGTCGACTCTCGAAGTCGAGAGCTCAGTCGGTGTCTAAGAGTCTTCCTAGCTAGGTAGATGAAATTATAAATCGACCCCAAAGCCCTACACAACGCCCCCTTTTTTTTTCTGGGTCTCTTACCGCCCCCCTTTAGGCCTGCAGCGCCCACAAGGGGGCGTTATCGCCCACGTTGGGAAAGACTGTTCTAGAGATATAACTTATTAAAGGATAAAATTAGAACGTATTTGTATTAAACAAATATGCATGCTTTCCATACACATTCGCAAAGTTTGTATTAAGAACAATTATAAAGTTTTAATGTTGCTTAAATTTAGTTTTATAAATAACATTGTTTACTTTTTAAATGCATGCATGTCATGATGAGGAAAAAAGGTTTGTCCTTTTGAAACTTGCCAAATTAACAGGGAATATACATATAGGTAGGTACATCTCACGAGTGGTTTTGCTAGCTCTAGCAGCTCTTCTAATTTACTTGTATAATTTACTTGTATAATTCATGAAAATAAATGCGTCTTTTCTTCTTTATAAAAGTTACAGTTCCAGATTGTAGAAAGCATTAAATATTATATAATATTAATTATTAATTAAATGAATTTCAATTTTAACGCTTGAGTAAATATTTTATTTTAAATGATAAGTACAATTATTTTCTAATGCTGTCTTGTTAAATCACTACGGTAGGTATAATTTTTTATATGCCGATCATTTTTTTTACTTGACAACCGATTTAATTGGCCGGGTCTTTTTAACTTTATTAATAATTAAACACAACTGATAATGAAAATTGCAAATATTCCGTTGATATGAGGTTAAAAGGCGGCTTGACAACAATTTCAGTTACAAATGACGTAACTAAAACGTTATTTAATTCTAGATAATTCAAAGTGAAGATAGAATTATATCTATTGTTACGCATTATTTTATTATTTATATTAGAAGACGTGCGTATCACAATATATAAAAGAAAGTATTTTCACCTTAAATTTCCTAAATGGCACTCCTTCACGTCAAAAAAGAGGACATTAGATCACATTTTCTGAAAATTTTCAGTTTTTATATACCGAGCATATATTTTGATACCTAGTACCTACATATTATTAGATATATAAATCATTATGATGCAATTTCTAGAGACATGATATAAAGACAATGAGTCTCAAATTTAGCGGGTAACCTACTTATTACTACATTGATGGTATTCCAAAAGTCAATACACGTATTAAGGATAAATAAGCAATGAGTAAATAAAAAAGACATGCCTACGTGCCGGAGACGGTTAATGAGGATGAAATGCGTATTTCCATCTAATTTTAGAACATAAAAAAACGGACAAATAATATTTTGCGTCAATACGATTCACATAATCATTAAGACTTGACCGGGGTCAATTTAATAAGTGTGCTCGTAAGGGAAAGGGCATTATACGCTTGTTTTTTATTCGTTCTTATTTATTAATTTGACTCACTCAAGCTTGAGCCTTGAGTCATTCAAGTTAACCGTGTAATTGTTGCAATTAAACGCTTTTTCTAGTTAGCTGAAATAAACAAAAAAGTTATTTATAAATGATGATTAAATGTGTGTAATCTTACAATTTTGTGATGTTATTTATATTGAAGTTGTGTAATATTGAAGCACTTATTAATAATTCTATTTATAATGTGAGATATAGATATATTCGAGTAAAAATTACCGCTTTACTCCATCATTTTTTATTTATAGAAGAAAAATATGACTGTACAAATGTGAAAACCTTGTTATTTAGAACAATTAGAACGATCTTGTTAGTTTATTAATGCATACCTACATATTATAATGTAGATAGGTATAGGTACTCCGAGTGCGTAGAGCCATAGATTATACTAACTATTAAATAGTAGCATAGAGTTGAAACAAGGGTGGATGTCAATTGCATTTTCGCATAGGTAATTTCAAGTTTACCAAAATATTATTAAGTAAGTAGGTACCTACTTATTACATAATATTAGGTACCAAATTATTTGCTTACTTCATTGGTACTTAGATGAACGATGACCAACAAACTAATATTAAATGGACTGTCCGAATACAAGTTTTTATGAGGTTTTGAATTTTTCTCGAATGTAAAATCAATTTCGTAGATTAAAATCTAAATACATCATTCTATTCATATATTCACAGATATCGTTCGATTAATTTAAATCTAACGAACTTTAGAATTATCTACAGATATAATAAAAATGAATCGTCAATTGTGTTGGTAAGCGTAAAACTCGAGAACGGCTGAACCGATTTGGTTGAGTCTTTTTCATAATATTCCTTGAAGTACGAGGATCGTTCTTATGGAGAAAAAACGTAAACATTTACAACAGGCGAAGCCGGGGCGGACCGCTAGTGTATTATAAAATTATAATACTTATAGTTTCAAATGAAGAGGCTGATACAATCTAATTCTTTGGACGTCAATACAATTTTTCTCGAAATTCAACACAGTGACGTTGTTTAATATATCAATATCAGTAATTATTTGATAGCGGTTGCCAAAGTGTACGCGGTAGATAACAGTCACATGGTTGGCACGAGGAGGCGTTACAACAAGATAAGTGACGTTTGTTTGTAAAATACTAAAATATCTTTTTGTATGCACTTGTTAGGGCATAGAAAAATCTAAGGAATCTTGGAATCAGAGCAGTAGAGTAGGTAAGAGTACGTTTAAAATTGATCATTTCGAATGTTGTTATATTTTAATACTAGAACATAAATGATTATTTTTAATTTCAGTTAAAATAAAAAAAGAAATGAATAAAACTTGCCAAATTGCAATTGGACCCATTAATTATATACATTTTAACTCAATAATTTATAATCATTAGTACCTACATTTTCTTTGAGCTACCATGATCTATTTTCGTCCTCACAACATTCAAAATAAACTGAATTATTTAGGTATCTTGAAGTATTGGATTGCATTAAGTGATTAAACTTTAAAGATTTATTCAATAATAAAAAATTTAATTAAAAGTCCTGTATTTTGTAGTCTACAATTGTAGGTACATAATTCATATTCGAAATGATTCTAGAAAAAAATTAAGCTTTGCCTGTAGAAATTGCGAGATTTAAATTCTATTGCATAATTTTTTAACCGACTTCAAAAAAAGGAGGAGGTTCTCAATTCGGCCGGTATATTTTTTTTATGTATACGTACACCGATTACGCGGAGGTTTCTGAACCGATTTACGTGATTCTTATTTTAATTGATGCGGAATAGTTTCGAATTGGTCTCATAAAAATTTGATTCGGTTAGGCCCACTAGTTTTTATTTATTAGGTACTAATCTTTTGTGGCTCGTAGCATTAATTGTTAAACAATCCATAGATTTATAACATATAAATATACACTTTATGTAACATGCAATAAATTTTATCGGAGCTTTATCTAAACGATTTGATGTGCAAGGTTTTCGAATAAAGATTATCTATTTGGCCATGTCAAAACAACATTCTTGAGAATGTCACAAAACTGCATTTACTTATAATAAAAGTAAATATTTAACAAATTGCAATTTATTATAATTACTATATTTTATACATAATATTCATGTAAATACTCCGATTTTGATCCCACTAGAAAGATAGGACAGGGGCCGTATTATGATCGCAATAACCAGCCATGGCTAATTATGGTATTATATAAATTTGCCAGTCAGTTAAATTCAGGATGTAAACTGACTGGGAACAAGAGGTCATAATACGACCCCTGGTATATTCTCTAGGTTTAACTGTTTAAGAATAGGTCGTCCGTTGTTAACAATTTCCGCTACTCCTAAGCGATAGAGTTGAGAGAATAACTGCAGAACAATGTTCGTAAAAGTATCCCTATAATATAGAAAATAGCAATATTTAAGAAAGAAAAAAATTAAGAAAATATACGGAGAGTTTCCTTCACGCACTTGCATTTTGGCAAGTAGTATTTTTCACAGAACTCTATCAAAACGATACGATTTTCCTTATCATGGTGCTTCCCTGCAGCTCGGCTGTTATCTCCGATCTGATGCCACGTGCGTTAATGGACCGATAAGGAGCGGAACACTCCTTCTTCAGGGTATCAGCATACTGTTTTTGACTGATTGAATTACTTATCTATCATGCGATTTTCATGATAGACACTCGGATAATGAGCGGAATTTACAGTGAATCATGACATGTCCATTCGAATTGTTTGTTTTTCAGTTGAGATTATTTGTAAGTCGCATGGATTTTCGGTATCTATTTAATGTAATGGTTAACGTAAGAAACGATAATTAGGTGGGTTATTAGGTATTAGGTAGGATAAAAGTGAGCACCACAAGAAATAAATTTTCCAAAATAGATTAAACAAATTCTGGCTCAAACATGCTTGCCTATTCAACTGAAAGTCTGTAAACTTTCAGTAGTTAGTAATTTTCTATCCATAGTATGCTCGTAAACCTTAAGGCTATAGCTACATGATAAACGGCTATTTCTTATAATTAAATGATCTTGCAATTAGGTACCTATTCTTATTTGAACTACAATCCCAGTTTTATTAATCAACACTATTTTTATTAAGATATTATTAAGCGCGTTTTGTTTCTGGGACTGTCCAAGATGTCAGGGCCACACAACTTATTTCCTGATTCACAATATGTGTCACATTGAGTGATACAACATTCATTAACAAATCGTCAGAAAATTAATAATATCTGGTAGTGTCGGGATCTTGTTACGTAAAGTTCATTCACTTATTGCAAGTAGGTATATAAATAATTGTAAATAAGATCAATACTCTCATGACATATTTGAGGAGACGTATTTTATAAACATTGTGATGACAAAAATGACAATAAATAGTCAATTTATTACACAGTTAATTTACGGCGGTGACTAATGGGTAGAATTAAGTACACATTAATGTATTATCTTGAGAATAAACTTTCCATCGACACGAGTATTTTTCTCACTGGTGACGACATATTGTTATCGTAAGAGGAACAAAACGGTGTTTATTTAAAGTTTAGAACCCAATTCTTGAAACGAGCGACGCAATTTGAAGCTAGGAGATTAAACGTTTGTCCATATTATGTTAAGAGCACGCAAGAACTTACATCATCTACATAATATTATTTGAAGTCAGTAAATTGATAAGCGGATCTTTTATAAATTGAAACGATTGGTGTAGGCATGGTAATGTAATTGATTTTTCCTGTTTCGAGATCGGAAAATGATTCGTTATTTTTATATTTATTGGCAAATAAAGGATTCGATTAAACGTTATAGACTACAGGCCCATGTTGAAAAAATTATGGGTCATTTGACCCACCAGGTGACCTATCTAGAATGATATAAGAGCATAAAATAATAAGATTCAGCACTATGACGTCACTTGTAAGCTGTCCACCTGAGTGCAGATGAGAATTCGAAAGTTCAGGTAGAGATTTTCTCCCCTTGTCTCCATGATTTTTGTACGGCGTTGCGGAATAATGGCTTAAAAGCAGTATAGAAATAGTATGACACAGATGCCGTACAAAAAATGGTGGTCCACAAAGTCGGAATTTATTTTTATTTTTCGACAGTTGCCGGGGTAAATTTGGTCATTTGATTTTGTACGGCATCTGTGTCATACTATGTCTATACTACTTTTAATCAATTATTCCGCAACGCCGTACAAAAATCATGGAGACAAGGGGAGAAAATCTCTACCTGAACTTTCGAATTCTCATCTGCACTCAGGTGGACAGCTTACAAGTGACGTCATAGTGCTGAATCTTATTATTGTATGCTCTTATATCGTTCTAGATAGGTCACCTGGTGGGTCAAATGACCCATAATTTTTTCTACACGGGCCTGTAGTCTATTACAATTATGTTATGAAGATCAAATCTTTGTTTCGTATACCTATGTTATACAGGCTATAAAATAAAAAAATAGAAAAGTAGGTAGTGTAGTTAATAAAAAAAGTACTAGGTGTAGGTACATGTCTTTACGACGTCTGCTTGTCATACAATATCTCTTAATTTTTCATCTTATTCATACATAGTATGTATATCTTTTAAAGAAAATAATGTCATACATTTCTATCTAATTAAACAATTAAGTCAATTCATCGCTCGTTCCTTATCTATGGTCAAGTTAAATAAATACTGATGCAATAGTAAGAATTTATTCATAAGACGAAAATACTAAATAATAACAAACTAATGAGTTTCAAAAACTTTACGATGGCCAAGAGTTTATCGTTTTATAATTTACTCGTGTGGATAATTAAAGAATTAAGGACTATGTTATTTTCCTATATATATTTATTATTTATACAATATTTAGACGATCATGTCAATTTCTTACATTTTCACACTACATTTTTAAGATAAACCTATTTTTTCTACGCGTCGCGTCAATTTCGATCGGACGACACTCAGAAAATTTTATCAAAAGTGGATTCAGTTTTATATTGGAAGCAATGCGATATGAGATTTTTAAATATAGGAATGAGATAATTTCCAGTGAACTTTGATACTTGAATTTATGTCAAAACTATTGAATTTGTTTATGTACGTCATAATATGATAATATTTTCCCTTGAATATTTTTATCATTTTAGTTGTCTATTTTTAATTTGCAATAATAATAAGAATATTTTTAGTCTGTAATTGTTATTTTTAACATCTAGATTAGTTTCAAGTGAATTTTAATACTTAATAATAAGGGAATTAACAACAAGGAAAGGAAAGCAAAAAGCTCGTTTTTAAAACGGCTGACACGCTATTAACAAACCGGGCTTTTACTTAATACCACGGCTAATAAATAGAGGGCTCTGAGAAGAAAAAGCTTTTAAAAGCTCGCTGTTTTCGCCAGTCGTGGTATAGATGGCGACACATACATAGGTTGAACCATTAACACAACCATAAATATGTAATAAGTATTTGAAATGAGTGGGATATTTTTCCACGTGATCATAATATTTTATAGATTTATGATTATTTTAGAGAGTTCTTTTCTCAAATTCTCATAGAAACAATTTCCAATTATGCTTATATTCTGGAGAGTGGAGTTAGCTTCAACAAATTGATTTTGTTTTGTATTTAAAAAAATATATCTCTTTACAAATTACTTGATGTTTTTCAATGGTATTTTTTTCTGGTATTACGCACAGACTTGATGTGACGTACATTTTAGCAATGGTTTTTCTATGAAAATTGCGATAAACTAAAAACACCGAACCGAAACAAATGACGCTACTTTTTGCGCTCTACATTTTCTTTAGATGTAAGATAACTTAAGAAAATCTAGATAGAGTTCCGAATTATTTGCGTTGACTCTTTTAATAGGTATCATTTATACAGGTGTTACATGATTCTATTAACTAATAAATCAGAGGGCAGTAGGTATCAATTCCGTATCAATTCCCTTATTATTAAATATTTAAATTCTACTAATCCGTAATTATAAAATGGTCTCCGCGCTTATTAGGAATATAATAACTTATGCAACGACGGCAAATATTTCTCGCACTGTCGTCATCGAGTTCAGTTACTAAGCGATTACTTATACATATTCTAGTGTCGCAGAGTTTGTTTGTATGATTGTATGTCTACAGGAAAGTTACCGAGCACGCGCGCCGGGTCATAGGCTCGCGCCCTTAACCTCTTTTCATATTTATCACTCCATATTGTTTGTATACATTATTTCCAGTAGCATCTATTTTTTATATTTGAATAATCATGTGATTTATTATCTCTGAGCAATTATTTAAAAATTAACTTATCTTTGTAGTCGACGGGTGGTTAAAGGAAATACAGAAATATTATTGAAAAATATTTTTTATTAAATTGTTCTCTTGCATTGTTCACATTCGTGAAATCTTTTTAACGATAATATAATAACAATCCGAACCCACTCATAGTCGGTTAGGCTCGATACATCTCTACAATAAAATTAAACTTTAATATCACAATATACTTATAAACTATTTTGATTAAAGCTTTTCAGTTCAACTTACTAACTAAAAGGTTTTGAAACCTACTCTAAACAATCAGTGATGAGATCTAAGTTAACTTCTTAGCACTAGACAGGACGAGGGCGGACACTGGGAGGGCTGGCGACTCCGAACGGCGTTGGAACAGATGTGACCGCGGAGCCGGGTCCGCCCTTCCGGGCGAATCCTTTACCACGGCCTCCACACCGCGCTCTTGAGGCTGCTGGTGGTGCAGTCCAGCGGCACGGCGGTGTGCATGGGCACGGGTGAGGCCGGCGGCGACGGGGTCACGTAGCCCGAGGAGGAGGACACGGTCGACAGAGCGGGGCTGGGCGGGCTGGCCGGTGGCGTGTCGCTGCCGGCGGCGCGTTGGATGTCGTTCAGTCTGTGTCCGAGGTGTGTCATCAGCTGAGTTCCTAGCCTCACATCCACTCCAGGGATGGAAGCCAAGCAACGAGAGACTTCGTTTGCGGCGTGAGTAAATCCAGCTCTGAAGCGATCGGCATCCACTGTAGGGTTCAGCGAAAGCCGGCGCTGGCGGCGCAGTTTGTGCAGATGACGAACGGTCAATTCCAAAATATCAGCTTTCTCCAACTTGGCCACATTTTCACCCTCCGACTGGAGAGCGCTGACCATCAACTCCTTCAACTCGTCGAGGCAACGGTTGATGCGAGCGCGCCTTTTGCGCTCGAGCATCGGTTTCATCACTTTGCGATATTGGTAAGTGCGCGAGACGGGTTGCGGGCCGTCATCCGAGATCGGATACGCGAGATCGTAAGACATGGTAGACATTGTGTGTGAGCGAGTAGTGAGTGCGTTAGCGCTGAGCGTTGAACGCGGAATGCGGTGAGCCGGTCGGGCGGGGGCTTATATAGGGAGCGGAGGGCGCGCGATCGTGGGAACGAGCAGAGCCGTCGAGTTCCCACACGCGCCACCTGTGCGAGCAGCTGCCGCCGGGGCGCGGGGGGACACGCGCCGCGCCGCGCGTGCGCGCCGTAAACAATTGCCGGCGCGGGCGCACGCCGAGACGCGACACGGTAATTGTTGCGGATGGCTATGCACTATTGCTCTTCCTAT
>CAJQZM010016137.1:0-12739 GCA_907164665.1 Colias nastes | reverse complement strand
GCGTCCTCTAAAAAATGCAACCCCAAATGTAACTTTTCAATGGACCATATGGAATTCCAAATTACGAATTTCATTTTGTATCCAATGTATGTACCAAAACACATAACTTCCATAATTTATTCAACATTCCTTTTGACGGGCCACCGTCAGCTTATCGTCGGAATTTATGTATTTTCAATATAAAAACATTCGGAGAGTCATAAAATTGAGCAAAAAGTGGTACTTTTATCGGCAATGCAGTAAGAAATGTACTCGCTATTCGTGTTCATTATTCTGTACGCGAGAATCGATGCAATTCCAAAGGATAAAGATGATTATGAGAGTGGCAGCGACTTAGGAGCTAGCCTAGTGTCGTCATTGAGAAATGACGCTAACTTGGATCTGTCAGTCGACGAAGAGTACGAGGATCTGCGCGCTGAGCTCCTGGCTTACCACTCCGCTCTATCTTCGCTTGCATCGTCACGACGTAAGTATCTCGGCGCATTTGCAATGTATGAGAAAACGTCGTTACACTGCAATACATTTTCACTATAGAATTTCATTTTGAAATTTACTCGTCAACTAACATAAATTTTCATTTTATGGCATTAATATAATACCAGAGCAATGCATATTAAAAGATTTATTATCCGTTTTGTGTACTTAGGTTCTTTGTTAACGACACCGTGTTGGTCTATTGGAGGCATTTGCATCAATTACAAACTGTGCCCGTTCGATAGGCGCCTCACAGAAGTACCGGGTTGTAAAAACAGATTAAACGTTTGCTGCTTCGTATGGAACCGCTATGAAGTACGAGACATGACAGACCAAGGAATTAGCAATTTGGCCTTCCCTTGGAGACCTCAAATTGACTTCGGAGGTGAAGGAATTGTCTTGAAGACAAAGAAGCCAAAAAAGAAGAAGAGAATCAAAACGTCCACCGTTAAACCTACAGAAATAATATTAAACCGTGATGTATTGTATTAAATTAATGAATGAATACGCCAACATATTTCATTTCCATCCATAAATAATTCTCCCTGTTTTGAAATTAAAACCGATCATAAGTTTATGTACCGCATTCAATTATTAACAATCTTCAATCAATTATTTATTGTAAAATTACAATACCGCAAGTGCTTTACGAGCATGTTTCTACATTTAAAAATATTTTTCTTATCGCTTTTTACAATAACCGAGCAAGTGAAGTTTGATTTTGATAAACCAGCAGTTCAAGTTATAACTCGTTATAAGGATATATTTATACCTGGTCTAAATGGGAAGCCGCAACTAGGTTAGTCAATTCATTTCTACTTTCGCGTGGGTTAATTGGTGTAATCTAAATTAGTGAATATTTTGAAATATAAGGTACATCGTCGGCGACATGCTGGGCTCGAGGAGGCGTGTGTGTTCATATTCGAGAATGTCCCAGTATGGACTTTGATTCAGGAGTATTTGGATGTACCCAGCGTTACAAAGTGTGCTGCAGGAAAATAAGACCTCTATCACCTACAGTCGGAATAAAGAGGGCTTCAGATATTCTTCTCGGTGCAGAAGAGTCTGATTCCGTTGAGAGTGGACAGGAAAGCAAAATGTTAATGTTTTTGATTTCTTAAATAAAAAACTAAAGGATGAAATAAATTTATCAATATGAAATGTTGAAATAAATATGCATTATTGAAAATGTAATTTACAAGTATGTGGTTATATACCTATTATAGAGCACCTAACGTAGTTATATCACGAAAAATCCAGGAAATAAGAAAGTTGAGGTTGCTCACAATATTACAGTTAAGTTGACATATAACAGGATTCTTAGTGTTCAGAGTATTCAGTATCTCTTCTGATAACAAAGGCTATCCCTCCTTGATACCCGTATAATACCTTAAAAATTCTATTGTGCTGGTATTAAATCGAACCGCTATAAAGATACGTCTTATGCCTAT
Source organism: Colias nastes (assembly GCA_907164665.1). NCBI lineage: Eukaryota > Metazoa > Arthropoda > Insecta > Lepidoptera > Pieridae > Colias > Colias nastes. Next base: position 10,814 of record CAJQZM010016137.1, on the reverse strand, counting down.
ATGCAGCAGCCATTTTATAATTATGCCAATACGTAGACATTGAAACCAACTAACCAATCATATTGAAATTACATCTAATCTAGGCTGATATTATATTCTCTTTGCCTGCGTTGGGAGATGATGTGGTCACTGTGTGAATATCTGACAAAACCAATAGTATCTTATGTGATATGATGTACTTGCTGACCGCTATTTCATTTGTCCAACTTAATAAAAATATGTTAAATTTAACCACAACTTTTTTATGTTAAATGTTTGCATTTATATTACATATCCGTAAGTTGGGATCAAGATTTTTTTAGTAGGTATGAAAATCTTCTCACGAGTTTTTGCCTGATAGGTATTCGAATAAATAGAGACATTGTGAACAATGTTTTGTCATATGGAACATATTAGCTTTGTCATGCTCTATTTTCTTTTCTATAATATAAACAATTTACTATAATATACAGCCAATTGTCTCCCCTGGCTTCTAAAAAACCCGCATAGCATCCGTTCCCGTGCGATTTCGGAGATAAAACCTATCCTATATCCTTTGTCACGACCTATACAATATTGGAACTAAATTTCATCCAAATCGCTTAGCCGCCGGATAGCCGTGAAGACAGACAGACAGAGTTAATTTCGCATTTATAATATAAATGGATACTTCACGTTATAACATTGTCAGAGCATAGTTCTCAATTTTTTAGAATGAGACTTCTCTCAAGTATAAATCCGACAGATTGTCAGGTATAAATGGGATATGTCTTATCTTGATTGCCTTATAAAGGAGACTCGTTTACAACCAGATCTGTTGTTAAATAAACACACCGTGATTAAGCTAACATCATGAGAATCATAAATAACAATTTATTAATAAGTTGATTACTTTTTTATTAACGTAGATAAAGATATTTAGCTCCTGTTACAAAAATAATCATTTAGATTTATATATCCGCGAGTTTAATTATCGTTTACGATCTTTATATTATAGGAAATCTTACGTATTTCCAGGATTTAATAACTTCGAAACTAAATATGTTTGCTAGTACCGTGTACATATAAGATTACTCACATTCTATTAAGTAAGTATTTATCTACATCTATAACCAAAATAAGATAATAAAGCGGAGTCATAACCCATGTTACCGAACAACAAAGTTAACAGATTGCCTGTTATATCCGTGAGATATAATTGACCTAACCACTTAAGATAATAAGGATTTTTCTTCGACGTCCCCTGTCAATTTGAACTTGTGCCAAATTAGTTTACCTCATGTAGCAGTATTGTTTCACTAACCATGTTACAAAGGTTGTTTTATATTCTATTTCAGTAATGGATTTTCAAGTGAAAAGAAAATTGCAACGGCCAATGTCTTTACATTTTGTTTAGATATACATAGTGCTATTTTATGTTATAGATTATGACTAAAATAATAGAATCTATACAGATTCAATACTTACAAATACATCTTCGAATTTAGATGTTATGCCCAGACATTGAAAATTTAAGAATAACAAAAACAGTTTTTTTTTAATTCTTACAAATGAAATTAAAATAAATAAAAGTAAAATGGGTCGACGCAAGAATCAACTAACGAAATCATTTGGGGAATGTCTCGATTGTTTTCGTTACCAAGCAATTGCGATCAATGCTGCCTTCATTTATTTTCATACAAAATTTCTGCGTCACTAATTAAGAAGAGATATTTTGTTTAAAAGAAAAGTATTAGTAAGAGTATTAGCATCACCTTCGTAATTACTTTATAATTAATTACTCTATCAAACACTCACATTAACAAAAAAAATAATAAAACAATTCGTTTGAAAATCATAAAATACAATTTTTAAATTTTAATAACTGTCAAAACTTGAAGCAATAAACGTACTATATTTAATTAATATAACGCTTTCATAAATTGCAGGAGATTTCATTTTAATTATACATATAGATTCTCAATAGCTTGTGGAGTTATTTTATAAATTTGATTTAAGGATTAAAATATTTCAAAGGAATCTTGCTTCAATCTCTTCGAAACCAGGGATCATCTCGTTTAATTAATTTAACATTTGACGTCAAGCTCAGTCAAGTAATAACAGGGGCAACAATAATTCTACGACGAATTTATAATTCCAATATTGTTTTATAAATAAACTCCATTTTTAGGAAATCTTTAAACAAGGTACGTATTTGTAGTTTAAAATAAGCTTTTGGACAAAACGAACACAGATTTTGTCCATTATCTCAAATAAATTATTTACTTCGCCGCAAAGATTAGATTTTCGTAATCAAATTGGAATAAATAAATCAAAGAAAGTCATTTAGAATTAATGGGTTTTAACTTAATTCATTAACTTACTGGATCCACAACTTTTAATTAATCTGTTTAACATCAAATGTTTTAAAGAACTCTCCATACACTTGGTGAATTTCTAATTAAAATTGTGCGCCACATTCCATATTCGCTAAAGGCCCTTATCTTTTGTATAGCAAGTACAACCCTTTCCCTTAAAGGCATGTGTAACAGTTATCGTAATGTAGGTTCTGACAGTTTAAGACCGAGCCTTTATCAAAGGTTTCGGTAAATTAGACTTGAAAACATAAATAGTTTAATTATGTTATTTGCTTTAAACGTGAACGTTTAGAACAATTCAAAATGAAATTAATCAACCCGATGTTAATGGGTAACCAACTCCACTAAGCAATTCATGGCTGTATACCACAGCAATGCTTTGCAATCACATTTGTGGTGTTCAAATCGAGCATTGTTTTTCGTATATATGCGTGTAGTTATAATTAGGTATAGTGTACTAGTAAATAATATTTTCATCTTGTTTAACTTTGTCTCGCAAAAATTTATCGTAGTATAAATATCATAGAATGAAAATCTATCTTACCAGATTTATAAACAACTAGCGGTCCGCCCCGGCTTCGCCCGTGGTACATATGAAAAATAGATGTTGGCCGATTCTCAGACTCACCCGATATGCACAGAAAATTTCATGAGAATCGGTCCAGCCGTTTTGGAGGAGTATGGCAACGAAAACTGTGACACGAGAATTTTATATATTAGATAATAACGAACATAATGAGATATACATAAAACTATGATTCTATACAATTCAGGTGAATGCATAAATATTTTCATAATTATATAGAAATCTGTTGCTTTCTCAGCATACTGCCTATTCTTTAAATGCTAGTAATTTATTTGAATCACCACAGTCAATAAAAGTTCTGCGCAATTACTGTAAGACGTCCAAGGGTCGGCCATAAATCTTAGAATAGGCAGGTTAATTAGACAATTTCTGCAAATGGCGTTGCGTAAATTGAAATAGTGAGAATGATGAGCAAAAACAAGACATTAGAAAAATTTCAAGTGCTTTCCTCCATTGTGCTATAATTGAAACGATGCAGATTTGAGATCTTCTTAGATTTATTTAATCTAGATCTTTTTTCATATCTCAATGTTGCCGTAAAGATTCAATATATATTAGGCAAATCGAGGTAATAAGGTCATATACGCAATAAGTAATAATTAATGTTACATTTGGGATCGGACTTCTCATTGCATGAATCACTTAACGTTTGTATATTATTGAATATCGTACATGTCATGTCAAATTAATTACTACATAACAGCGCTACGTTAGCTAATAAAGTATTATTAGTATTATTAGGTTATACGGCACTATAACCTACAATATTCTGAAATAGAATTCGCTGTACATTACATTGTATAATCCTATATCCATATAACTAGTAATTAGCTTTAAAAGCACTCTGTAATGTTCCTCGTATAATTTATTGTCCTTTTACGAAGTATGAATGAAATAAATAATAAAGGACGAGTATGTTATCTACAACTAAATGCAAAACGTATAGTCACACGAAATAATTAATATTAAACGATGGTATCAAAAATCGTCAGCGGAAACATTTACCACCTTTTACTAGTAAGAGTACAGAAAACGGACCCTCGGATATCCGCCTTCCGTTGCTTCCTATGCAAATGTAGTGAATACATTTTACAATTTTACTATTTGCATTCAAGCTAATTGCTTTTCCTTTTAACGCCCCGTCCGAACAAACGACCAGTTATTTCTTTGTGCACTTGACGTCTTATCGATGTAATAAATTATACGTAAGGAATGAAGTCTTAAACTGGACAGAAAGCAATACTGAATATGTGTTTCTTATTATAATGATATTATACATCTTTTTGCTGTTTTATTTAATAAACATTCCTTGTTCACAGTTTTATGACACATCACACAGCTACGCCGCTAAATTATTGAACAGAAAGTTCCCATAGGGGGGTATCCTAATTCACATAGGTAAACCAACATTACCTTATCTTACCCACCCGCCTTGTTAATATAGAATTCGAGAAAGTTCTCCAGAGTTAAATGGGTACAATCAAACTTCTAAAGGCAGGTGACTGTCACAGTGATGGGTCTTTTGAAACAGCATTTGTAATTCATGCTTAAGTAAGTAATGCTTATTACGTCGCAACCTAGCCTTCGTGCCTCTTTTGTACCCTGGAGTGATGCAAAATCTAACTTTAACTATCTTATATTAAGGTATTTTAATCCATGAAGAAACATGATCCTTACAACCCTTAATTAGGGCGTATTAAGTGGCCGTAATTTATTTCATGTAATATTCACGTACAAAACGACGCGTATTAACGCGTCATAAGAAATAAATAGTTATAGAGGGTATTCCGCTTGCTTTTAGTGAATATCACTAGCCGGGAATGGGCAAACTTTGTAATAAAATATCAAAGAGATTCGCGTAAACAACTTTCGTGCTTTGTAAAATCTCAAATATAGAGTCGAGTAAAGATAATATGTTGACATAGTATTTCGGAATATAATCCAAGAACGTATCTCATTTACTCTCGTTTGTTTTGGCTATGCTCTTTATGTGTTTTATACATTCGGTAACAAATATATTGGTATATTATATAACGAAGACAAAATAAGACAAATGTATGTTAAATATTAGAGCAAAGCTGTCATTTATTGTCCAAATAGTGCTTTTATATATAGCCATATTAACAACTTTAAATTTGCTCAAATCTGGGACAGAATAATATAAACCACTAGATCAACGAAGCAGTCGGGGAATAATTAAAGCAAGTTGATAAAATATTCGCGCATATCCAACGTTTATGTATCAGCCGTTAAATTAAACTTTATAAATAAAGTAAGACTGAAGCAGCCACAGGGTCGTCGTCGTCGTCGTCGTCGTCAGCCATTGGACGTCCACTGTTGGACATAGGCCTCCCCCAAAGACTTCCAGAACGGCCGATCACCAGCGGCCTGCATCCAGCGGCTCCCCGCCACCTTGACACAGGGTAATTCTAATAAAATACAAGGCTCAAGTTTAGTTTTAAAGAACTCATCATTTAGTAAGTCTCTTAGTAGAGGATAAGTCTCGCGTTGAACAAAGTTGTTACAGTAGATATGTATGGCTAAAGAACTTAGTTGGTGCAACATAATTAAATTATGTGCTGAATACACGCTACTCGTAGACTAAACACGGGTACATAAAGCTAAGACAAAACTGTTGCACAACAACTTTTTAACTTGCCTTTGTCGTGGATACTGTGTTTTAGTTCAACGGAAGACTGATTTATCCGGCTATCTGGGTAGAGATAAACTACGATAACATGGCGCGCCCCTCCAAAATTCAAAACGTTTGAAAGTATTTGTGAAAGTATTTACAATGCACCACCAAGATTCACAACGCATGTGTGCGTAATGAGACGGCCGTCAAACAAAAACAAATCCACGGATTTGTTGCTCGACTAGTCACGCTCTAATCGCTCATTATTATTAGTAATGGCGCTGCACTGACGTATTCTATGAAAACGACACGTGCGTTGTCTTGGGCGCTCGGCAACTTATGATTAGTTGACCAACAAATCTGGTAATAAGTGAGATATTACGAGTACTGTACGAGTAAAGACGAATACGTACAACTACATACAAACTCCTTCGTAAGGATGTCACTACACACATTGAAACAGTAATTTGGAGGGGCGCGCCATGTTATCGTAGTTTATCTCTACCTATAAAGTTTTGAAACGTAAAAACTGGAGTTGTCAATTTATTTTTATCTTTTTGTTTACTGCGCATTTTAGTTACACCGATGGACTATTTCTTGTTTTAGGGTACATACATAACCTGCATGATTACGATATTCAGCCGAACCGACCCATGAAGATAAGAAATTTATCAGCAATAGGTTATTAAGTTTGTATTAAGATATTATATTCCGCAGAATTATTGATCTCGATACTCTTGAAGAAAATTCTATCTCAGCGATTTTATGCTAAGACAAAGTAAAGAGTGAGCTTTAACTTTGCAACCAATAATGCGACCTTTACCTAGATATAATATAATTTCTTAGTAAAATATAATGATGACTTTTTTATTATCTTATTTCAGTAGAATTAAAATCAATAATTAAAAAGGAGCGCGTGTGCCGAGCATACGTTTCAGAACTTGTTTGGCAAGATTCAAAGATACCAAAATCGTCACCTTACTGGAGTAAGGCAATACTGGAAATACCGTCACGTCATGGATGACGTGACGGTATTGCCATGACGAGACCTTAAAATTTTACTCTCAACGCGCCTAACGCCGTTTCACTTAAATAAATGCAGATTTAATATTAGGAGTGATATTCGAGGTCACTATTTAGGTAGCTTAGCAATATATTATTAACTAGCGGTCCCCCCGGCTTCGCCCGTGGTACATATTTCGCAATAAAAGGTAGCCTATGTTCTTTCTCAGGGTCTAAAGATTATCTGTGCCAAATTTCATCAAAATCGGTCCAGTAGTTTATGCGTGAAAACAACATAACATAACATAACATAACATAACATAACATAACCATACATACATACATACTTACATACATACATACAAACCCCTTCCTCTTTATAATATTAGTATAGACAAATCGTTGCAAGTATGTGTATTAACTCGAGGTATCCGAGTCGGTAACCGCAACACACTTTGGTTGGAAGTGTGATCCGCGGTTACATTTTAACCCAGAGGAGTTTGGATTAACTTCATTGCTAAGGTAATTTAGCTTGCTGCATTTTTAATGATAATACTGGCAACCAGAAGACTTATAGGTAGGAAGTAATTTTAAACAAGATATGTTTAGATTTTCATACAAATAAGTTGCTGTATATTATGTTACTAGCTTACCGCCCGCGGCTTCGCCCGCTTTGTCTAAAACCTAATAAATTATATACTAAAACCTTTCTCTTGAATCACTCTATCTATAAAAAAAACCGCATCAAAATCTGTTGCGTAGTTTTAAAGATTTAAGCATACAAAGGGACATAGGGACAGAGAAAGCGACTTTGTTTTATACTATGTAGTGATAACGATTTCATTACACAAGTAGTCACAAGCCACATGAACACTATAATATCGATAAAATTTTGTATTGAAATGGAAGCACTTAACTTAAGATACAATAAAAACAATTATACGAAACGTGACGTGGATAAAGGCGCGAAGAAAAGTGGGTCTTTTATGTGATTTCCTTGAAAATTGCCCTAATAGTCGGCCTGATTGCATTAGCATCGAGTCTCCAAGGAACTTTGAATAGTCTGTATTAGTATAATATACTTTTTGCCAACTCATTTAATAGATTTATCGGGTGAATGCGTCTCTTTAATAGACGTATTGACACGGAACGATTTACTGTTATAGTAACGATGCCTTTGATTCTGACACATAATTGGTATTTACGTTGTGATTATTAATTGCAAATAGCGAATGAATATGCAAATACAATTTGTTTTTCCTATTCAACATAATATTTGCGTATAAATCTGTTTCTATTGAATTAATATGTCAGACTACAGTAGTCGGGTGAAATTTTGAGCATAAATTCACGCAATGACAATTAATTTATATACATCAATAATTTATCGTTATAAACTTGTTAATTGTTTATTTATAACAAAAAACTTTTCTCATATGGATACATTATAAAAGCCTGACGTTTTATTATATTAGCAAGATATCCGACGTCTCCATTGTATAAAAGTGAACTGTCACTTAGACTGATGATACTCATTACTTTATTTTCTATTTTTAGAAGATTGATGAAAAAGCAATAGCAATAATGAAGAGACGGGAAGATCGCCTAACGATCACTATTTATCACTAAGTACCTTATATTTTATCACAGAAAATTGGTATCTAACGGCGATCTGAAATATTGGAAGAAATAACAAGGTTGTGTGAAATTAGAAAAAGATTAATGAGATAAATAATAATAATGAACTAAGATACAATCTACAGTAAATTGTATTAGGATTTAATGGAATAAACGAGCTCAATACCTTGTTTTGTAAACTGTCGACGTTTAATTAAAATCAAAGCTCTACACTAAAGTTACTCGGAATATAAATGGAATCCTCGACTAAGTTATATGAAATCAACAAGTAGATCACAAACTCTAATCCAAATAATTATCGAAGGAGCTGCTTAACCTGACTGAAATCCCTACCCGCCCTACATCGCGTTTAGCACAATTCCTAGTTAGTTAGTTAGTTGCTACGGGATCCTCTACGGCGTAGACTTGTTGATAAGCTACAAGTTTATCCGTAGATAGGTGATACCGTATATCTGTGAACAGAATGTATATAGGAAGAATAAAAAAAATATCCTACAATATGTTACCTTTTTTATTTCAAGTGGGGAAACAATATTTAACCTAAAATAACCTAATGATATAATTAACATTGTAGCTTAATTTAATACACATATAACTTGGCAATTAAAAGTTTGCTGGAGCTAAAATTGAGTTAATGTAAGTGGAAATTACGAGAACACTCGCGAAAACTTCTTAATGGCACATTATTTCATCCCTTTCGCGGCAATGACGCGGTCTACAACTTCCTTAGAAAGGAAGTCATAAATCAAAATGGCTGGGGATGAACTTAAACGAAACGGTTGAGTAACTAATATTAAATGACACATCGCACGATTAAACCCTCCATATTGATTGATAACATTATTAAGAACACAGACCCTCGATTGCAAGCTACGGCCTCTTTATAATGCAAAATTTAAAAAATCTCATTTACATAAATCAACATCTTTCTTTTGAGACAATACCTCTTCATTGAAGCGTGAGAATCATCTAATGGAAACAATTTTTTTATCTATTGCTGAAGTGAAATGAAATCAAACGAGTAAAGTAGCCTTCATTTTAAGAATTATTCTTTAATAAATTCAATACGTATTCTAAATCTAATTTTAGCAATATAACAGAATTGATGGTATGTTAGTAGTAGATATTTACTTTGTTTTAAACTTTTATCGAGAGATACCTCATGACATTTTATTGAAATAGCCTGCGTTGTGGATTCAAAGTAGGTTGAATTATCATCAGCAGCACGGATATTTTCCGGCATGTCACGAGACCGGGAATCCTAATCTCCTGGGCTCTGCCCCACGCCCCAAGTCACTAACGTAACACACGTTTACGACAAACATCTATGTCACACCGTTCCGAACGCTTTTAAATTTATCCTGAATGCCGAACCCAGCTATTTGCATACCAAATTTTATCAAAACGTAACACCGTCGTTGTGACCAAAGATATCAAACTTCCGCAAATATGTTAAAAGACTTTTAATTGAATGGGTATTACATAGATAAGGCTCTTCAAAAATAATTTTAACTGAAGATAACAAGGAATATTGCTAAAGTTACACAATAATTTCGAATTGAAAGCTAAAATGGAACTGAAACTTGGTGACGATAGATTTTATCGATGAATGCTAATGATTGTTCACTCAAACAATAGACGGACTTAAGCATACGGCTTAAATGTTCAGCTTAGCTTGCTATTCTAAAGTGCAGCTTCAATATAAATCCTAATACTTTCTATATTGGAAAAGTATTTTCATCTTCGCTTCTCTATTTTAAAACATATGACGTCTGATCTAGTTATTAAAGGTAACCAAAATAGCAAGATATTTAAAGGCATCTGCATTAAACCGTCCCGCTAAATATGTAGTGAGCTGATAAATTTAAGTTATTTTGAAATTTCTTAATTGATGGTATATGATGGATGATGATAAATGGTACATACATAGTCTATGCAGTAGTATATACTGTGTGTGTTCACACCTGCCAGACGTCCCATGACTGCTCACATTTTTTAAAAGATAAATGTAAATCAAGAGAGCATTTTTTTCACCTTTTCACGGTTTGCTTTTTAAATAAAATGATATTTATTTCGATGGCACTTTTTTGTCCTGTCGAGTTAATAGTTTCGATATATTGAACACACTTGGAACTTCGATTATAGCAGGTAATTGAACTTTCAGAAATATTGAGCATTGTATAAGAAATAATTTTATTAATATTGTATATTTAAAATCATTCCCAATATAAAATAAAATATTCATACTGAAACCAACTAGAAATACGAGTAAGGTTCTCAGAAAATGCTTAGTTCGACCGTAACGAAATTTCGTGTTGCTAATATATTTTGTTATGACCTAAACAAAATTTCGTCAGTCAGCGATTCAGAATTCAGCCCAAGTTTTTGTTACAAGGTCAGTATTATATGTTAACAGGAGCTTCTTTTGTTACAGGACAGAGGATGGAAAATGAGAAAGGCGAACAATGACAGCATATCCCCGCCGCGAGCGATGACCCCGGCCGCCGGGGGTCGCGAGCCGCCGGCGGGGCCCATGCGGCACCACGCGCCTCTAAACCCGCCCTCGACACTATATTTCATAAAAAAATCCACGCTTATTAGGCTATACCTATATTCA
>CAJQZM010016136.1:0-12587 GCA_907164665.1 Colias nastes | reverse complement strand
TTAGGGTTCCGTAGCCAAAATGGCAAAAACGGAACCCTTATAGTTTCGTCATGTCCGTCTGTCCGTCTGTCCGTCTGTCCGTCTGTCACAGCCGATTTACTCGGAAACTATAAGTACTACAGTGATGAAATTTGATGGGAATATGTGTTGTATGAACCGCTACAAAAATATGACACTAAATAGTAAAAAAAAGAATTGGGGGTGGGGCCCCCCATACATGTAACTGAGGGATGAAATTTTTTTTTTCGATGTACATACCCGTGTGGGGTATCAATGGAAAGGTCTTTTAAAATGATATAAAGTTTTCTAAAAAACATTTTTCTTAAAGTGAACGGTTTTTGAGATATCAGCTCTCAAAGTCGTAAAAAGTATGTCCCCCCCCCTCTATTTTTATAACTACGGGGTATAAAATTCTAAAAAAAATAGAGGTGATGCATGCTAATTAACTCTTTCAACGATTTTTGGTTTGATCAAAGTATCTCTTATAGTTTTTGAGATAGGTTGATTTAACTGTAATTTATTATATTTGCTGCTACGGAACCCTTTGTGCGCGAGCCCGACTCGCACTTGGCCGGTTTTATACTAATATGTAGTGATGATGATGATGATGATGATGAATACATTACAATGATACTCGCGTTGTAATATATTTAATAGTGTAGAGCTTAAAATAGGTACTTTGTAATTCTTTATGTTGGCCAAGGCTGTGTTATTCAGCGAATTATTTTATTTTTACACTTGATTTAAGGTGCATCCACACGGTCTCAAGGCTGAAGAATGGTAAAACACACTAGACATTCGTACGAAAAATAGAGTATTTTTAATAAAATTTTTAGAAAGTGATTCTAATAGTTATTGAACGATAATTGAGGATAAAATTTTAAGGATTCTAATTTTTCTGGCTTTAATAGCCCTTGCGCACCTGTACGAGAGAAAAAAAAGTTAAGTAAGTTAAGTGTCAATTATTGCTATTAGGGTAATGTAGTGTGTGTGGACACATCGTTATTTTTATTTTTGCAAACGCGTATTATTTATTTCGCCAACTGCAAACGATGCAATTTAACAATTACATAATTAAAGCTTTGACGTCACTTTTCGCTGATGTGAACTGCAAAAATATTAAATTACATAATGACGATTGATTAGTCATTTATCAAGCCAGAGAGCATGTAGAAAAAATATACATAAAATAAATACAATATTTATACTTTTAGTAATATCACTTTTAAAAATATTAAACATTTTCATGAAATTCTATGTGCACAGTTGATCATTTTCTTCTATTAACTACTAACTTTTAATTCTCTTGATTTCAGTCGTCTTCTATTCGTGACGTCGCGTGAATATTACTCGAAAATTACAAATGATACTTTCCGGGATGCGTATTCAAAAATATAATCATTGTGCTATTAACAATTAGTTACATAAAATTATACAAAAAAATTATAAGCCATGTCTATTTTGTTACAGCTAGCGCTACTGCTAGTAGTATTCAGTATCGAAGCGTATGTGCGGTTCCGGCTGGTCGCACCGATGCTGCGCGCCAAACATGTCAAAACTCAGATGGAGGAGGCAGCAGGCGGTGGGCAAGAGGTAATTAGTGTTTTATTTAAGGCTTATGATTTTTAAACTAAAAATATTTGAAATAAATTAAAAAAGTACATAACCTGAAATCAACAATTATTATCAACAAGCTGTGCCCTGTGGTTTTATCCGCAGTGCTCCACTCCTGTTGGTCTTAGCGTGATGATATAAAGCCTATAGCCTTCCTCGATGAATGGGCTATCTAACACCGAAAGAATTTTTCAAATCGGACCACAAACAAACAACTCAGCTTTATAATATTAGTATAGATTTATTTTTTAATTGGTACCTAATTTCAGTTTTCTCCGTTAAAAAATAATCCATCAAAAGCTTTTAGCTCATCTATTTTTTATTTATTTTCTATTTTTATTCAATATTGTTATTTTTTTTCTAGATCGGCCGCCTTTTACTGGGCGAGTTGGCTCATTGTCCCCGCTACCTTCGCGTCTTGAAGACCTTCAGGACGTACCACTCCTCCATCGCCATGGGCACCATGATCACTCTCGGCTGCTCCTTCTACTCGACCATGATCCTAGTTGACTCTATGTGCCAGTGAACATACGCTAAATAACATTTGAACATCATTCTAAAAGTATTAAGCAACTATGTATAATCTGTTGCAATTATGTTTAATCTGTATTCAGTTAGCATTGTCTATTAACTCCACTTTAATAGTATTTCTTAATAATCTGTAAAATTGTGTTTTCTGATTTCTATGTAAGAACTATTTCTGCAACTTAGACTTTCTCAAAACTATCGAATAATTATAACTTTATTAAATATTTCCGCGTTTTTCTTTTCTTTATTCCATCTTAAAAATATTTTAAGACTAGTAGGAATACGAAATTGATTTGAGAACGTTTAAGTGTGCGTTTTATTAATGCAATGTTTTATTAGTTCCAGTCAGGCTGTGAAGTCTGTTTATTGATAGTATGATTATGATTATTAGTTAGTAGAAATTATTAAATTGACTTGAAAATTGTATACGAAGCGCTGGTCGCCAATATAATATCTAAGAATTATTATAAAAATTTAAAATTTATACAAACATCATAGGAATTGAGATATAACGTACCTATATTTACGTTATTTTATTCAAATATATCAAAACCGAATGAAGGTAAATTTTATTAAATTTATAAATTATAGATTATTTTTAGTTTTACGGCACTTGTATTCTTGCCATTTAGAAAATTCTAGTAACGTTTAATTTATGGCCGCAGCCAATATAAGCTGCTTGATTAAAAGCCATGTCCAAACTTACACTGCCACGAAATAGAATTAACTATGAATAAAAATTATATTATTGAAAAATCGAATTTCTTACATTGTATTTACGTTTTTGTAGAATTATATGAAAAAGGCAACACACACATTTTGAATGTCAACAGTTTTATTATTAAAATTGCACCTTCTGTTTATAACAATTTGTCAGCTTAAAATATTTATCTATACCAAAAAGCGACTACGTTTCTGTGATATGACGATAAAAAATAAATTGGACAATAGGAACTAATATTCATAGTACTACTATATAGTTTAAAAATGGCAACAGGAATGTTGTAGTTAATTATTCTTGTTATTTATGACACTAACAGTTATTGCAGTGTGTAGTAGAGAATTTGTTCAACATCTAGTCAGGAATAATCGTGTGTGATCGTAAAATTGCAGTATTACTATTGCTTTTAATGAAATCTGATACACGTTCTGTGCAATGTTCGAATAAGTTTATGGTCTATGGCAAAATGGCGGGATTTTAGAGGTACCTGAATAAATATCACAAAATTACATTATAATCATTTTTCAATCAAATAGTTTTTCTATGTTGTGTTACATCATTATATTATATTTTTTGTCATAAGTTTAAATAATTATTAACTGCTCATAATAATTGTTCCCAATGATGGGACACAGGCCTTCTTTGAGGGTGAAATTAATAATTTATTATTTTTACTTGTTCTGCCATTTGTCATACCTACAATATTTTGCAAAACACACGATCAAGCAGCTTACGCCATAGCTGAGTTCGGTATGAATATAACTTTCTATATAAAATAGATTTAGAATTATAAGTGTGTGTAACTTGTGTATTAAATTAATCTATAAATAGATTTAACGATGATCTGAATGTTTAGATAAGATTTTTGTTATTTATTCGAGAGAATGATGGAAGTAAAATAAATAATGAAGATAAATACTTTAATACGTTGTTTATTTCGCAGTCAATATCAAATTGCCTGTCAGTTGCCCTTAAGTTACGTGATTGTGTATTGCTGTATCAATATGCTGTGAATAATAGGGTCAACATAAATTAATACTCGTTATATGCACGGGTGATTAATCCGCAATACTTAACATTTACTTTGGTTTGTAAATTAAAAATAAAAAGCTTCGTAATTAATGCTCTTAAAAATAGAGAAACAAAACTTGCCCAAAGCGTGAACTGTCTAACGTTGAAATAATTTTTCAAACCGAACCCTTGGTTCCTGAGATTATCGCCTTCAAGCAAACAAACAAACTCTTAAGTCAAAATAATTTATCATTTTTTTTTAAGAAAATTATTAGCACATATTAGTTAGTTACTTTTTTATTCGTTGCTAAAATTTTTATATTTCTATAAAGTTTCTATAGCTGTTGTCCTTCAACCGCATACATTTTTCACCACGTAACAAGCCACCAAAAGAGTTTGCAGTGAAATAACTCGAGTACATACATAATATTATTTAAAGCGAAATTTATAAAATGCCGTTCATCGACACCCATATTTGGAAGTGCAGTGAAGCAATGGCTTCTGAGCGGTCGTCAATTAATTACGCCTGACGTTTAAACAATATTAAAACGCATGAATGCACTTAAGCACATGTGAGATGCTTCTTACTTGTTTTACGAGTTTATTGAATTACCATCAAAATTCAGTAGTACTTAAATGAAGTGAAAATAAAACTACGTAATTGCATTAAAGGCCTAAAACCCCCGAAATATACAAGAATGCAAGTGAATGATGTAGAATTGCAAATATTATGCAGATGATGTAGATTGTAGACAATTGCAGACATAATACTAAATGGTTAAAATATGCACATAGGATACTAGAACTTTTATTAATTAGTACAAGATTCAGATACTTAAACAAATATAAACGGAAAATAAAACATGAAAATGTGAAGAATGAGTGTTTAGATATAATAATTATTTATATCATTTATACAAATTCTAAAACTATACAAATGTGGGCTATTTAATAATTTTAAGGCCCAATAACAACATACCCATATCTGAAAGTTTGAAGCTAGAAAAGATATACATAAAAAAAATCTCAAATTAGCTAGTTTCTATTCATATTAATGTTTTAATTTATAAATTATAATGTGATCTATGGTTCAGTTGACATTTGACAGTTGACATCTGACAAAGACATTAGACAGGCAACAGCTGGTAATTGTCTCTGTGGTAATTGTCTAAAATGTACAATGGCATTACGTGTTTTTTTACGATTTGCCTTTGAAATATATTATTGCAATACACGATGAAATCAAAATTATCAACAATCTCTAGTTCTAACGCTTTATCAGTGGGTAAACGTCGTTTAAATCACAGCAGGCATGTTATTCTTAGGTAGATCTACCAAAACAGAAACCATGAAGAGTGCTTGGAAAAAGCAAATTGAGATGAATATCCTCCTGGATCGTTGTAAAACCGTGGTAATTCTATCGAGTGTTGTGTGTATGTTTGCTGCTGTTATAACGTTGCACAAGATCTTGAGCCATGATGTGAAACTTATCAAACCGTTTGCGCCCATACCAGCTGGATTATACGGAAACTATCTGGAGCCATTTGTAGGAGAACCTCCACCTTCTCAGCCTAAATCATACGACAAAGCGCGAGATGCGGAAGCTGTCGTGTCTTTAAACGCAGCTTTGGACATGAAAAAACACGGAAAAACTGATAAAGCATTGAAACTATTTCAACACGCATTTGCATTGTCACCGAAACACGCCGATATACTCAACCATTATGGAGAGTTTTTGGAAGATACCAAGAAGGATATCGTTAAAGCAGACCAACTTTACACCTTAGCCTTAACCAATTATCCAGATCACAGAGGAGCACTGACAAATAGGCAGCGAACCGCGAGCATTGTTGAGAATTTAGATCGCGAAATGTTACGAAAAATTAACGAAAAGCGAGACGCGTTATTATCGATACCAGAAAATGATTCTGCTTTATGTAGAGCTAAGAAAGAAGCTTATTTTCAGCACATATACCATACTGTTGGTATTGAAGGAAATACAATGACGCTACAACAAACAAGAAGCATATTAGAGACGAGAATAGCAGTCGCTGGTAAAAGCATTGATGAACACAATGAGATATTGGGTTTGGATGCAGCGATGAAGTATATAAATGCTACATTATTATATCGAATGAGAGATATTACAATGGGGGATATATTGGAGATACACAAGAGAGTTTTGGGTCATGTAGACCCGGTGGAAGGGGGACATTTTAGAAGAACACAAGTGTATGTTGGCGGTCACATACCTCCGGGACCTTCAGAGATACAAGGTCTGATGACTCAGTTCTTAGAATGGCTTAATTCTGAAGATGCTTTGGAGCTTCATCCTGTGAGGTAAACAAGAATTTAATTTACATGTCTATAAGAGCACTAACAGTTTCAATTGACTTATTAGTTTTATAAGTAGAAAAAGTGCTCATTACTTGTACAATTAACAACATAAATTAAATTATAAACTGCTTCTATTCATAAATACCTAGATTGGAACAGTGTTGAATGTAAACTTGTCAACTTGCTATCCAAGAAGGCAATTGTTTATATAACAACTGCAAAGTTATATTAATGTTTAGTTTTTTATATACCATATTAAATTTCCAGATATGCAGCTCTAGCTCACTACAAGCTAGTCCACATCCATCCGTTCATAGATGGTAACGGCCGAACCTCTCGCCTACTCATGAACCTGCTGCTCATGCAGGCTGGCTACCCACCAGTGATTATAGCCAAGCAACATAGACATTTGTACTATCAACACTTGCAAACTGCTAATGAGGGAGATGTTAGACCATTTGTCAGGTAGGTAACCTAAATCGCCTGGCCTTAACTTTACTCACTATATTCTATGTTAAAAGGTATATAGTTCTATATAGGTAAAATAATTATGAAGAAAGAGTCTTAAAATATAGTATAGTAAATCCAACTAAGCTTTAAAATAGCCAAAATAAATTCAGACTAGTTCTATTAGGATGCCTAACTAAACCAACTTTTAAGAGATATTGAACTCACACATTCCTACGGTTTTTTATCACAAAATGACAGAATTTGAGAAACAATTCTAATATCATATCATATCTACTGTTTCAAAGTGGTAAAACCCCATCACAAAGATATAATGCAAGAATCTCAGGAATACATAAATTTTCCTCATTGTGTTTAGCTTGTGATATAAATTATAATCTGTTATATCCATGAAAAAGGTTATTAGATCCAATACATTAGCAGATGACTCTGACTATAGATAATAATAATTACAGCCTATATTCACCATTTTATCTCACTAGTTCACACACATTATTTATTAATATGTCTATAAAATACATTACATATTAATTTTGTGTGATAATTATTTTTTTTTTAATTAATTAATCTTAAAATGAATGATATCTGTTGGTGAATCGCTAAATTCGGTCATTTTGAGATGACCAGTCAATAAAAAATGTATTGTTCCGTATATTTAGAAATGTCTTGTAAAATGCAATACAGATTTATCGAAAGTATATTTCATCATGATTCAAGTGCAACTAAGCGTAGGTGAAAGTTAGAATGTGAAGGTCAAATTACGAATACCGGATGATCCTATCAACTATCAATATAGGCGTTATTTTTATGAAATAAATATTCGAAACAGACATAATTTTCATTATTTATTATAAACAATCTCTATCAGATAAAAATCTCGTATCAGTGCTGCTTTTCATGAACCTCGAAAATGGCTTAACTAATTTTCATGATATTATTCTTCATCAAACTACCATCCCTAAGTGATAAATAACTGGCAGAACCCCGATTGCTGTGTTGGCATTACCACGCATTACATATATTATTTCCTTATTACCATCGAAATGTTTCCAGATTCATAGCACAATGTACTGAGAGGACATTGAACCTGTACCTCTGGGCTACAAGTGAGTACAGTCACATGGTGCCCGCCATCGGAGAGCCGCACATATTGACCGGAGAAGGGTTTGAAGATCTGCTGTGAACCACACTTGTGTAATGACATAAAGCATATCAGAACTGCCCGTTTTTCTATGAAAAAAGCTTCATTTTGTGTCTTAAATCTGGCAGATTAAGCATGTTACAGGATTTATGATAAATTTTTAAAAACTTCCTTTTTTGGAGTCTTATAATTATTATCCTTGTGTATGAAGGTGTTAACTTATTATTTATTGATAATAATCAAGAGCATTTAACAGGATATGACTCTAAGGAATTGTCTTGTGAATGTTTGCCTTTTGCAATCTTATGAGTTATTTATATTATGTAAACTGTCTATAAATCCTTTCCTTTGTATATAAAATTTTCCAATGTTTTATTTCGCTTATTTATGTTTCTGAGATATTAACAAAGAAATGTTGTGACCTATTTTATCTGTACATCCCAATGTTTTTTTCGGTCAAAAATCGTGTCGACTATTATTTCTATAACATCACAAAATAAGTTAATTATTGCCTTACTCCGTCGCTTTTGGCGGGTAAAAAACTAGTAGTACCTATGTAATTAGCATGTAATTAGTAAAATTGTTTAATTTATTATTCCTGTCATATACCTATGAGGTAAATTATATTATTGTTATTTATGCAGTGAATTAGTATTATTATCCTTGTCTTGATATAATTTATGTCCGCGGGCGGGCTCGTGAAAAAGCATAACTTATTCAGTATTTGATATATTTCTGAAATTTATATAAAAGTGTAAATTAGAAATTTATTAATTTTGACTCTCTAAATTTATTATTATAATATTATCTCACCGATAGTGTTTTACGAAGTACTGTTACTATTCTAGCTTTACTTCAACTGTAAGAGGTATGTAAATATTGTACAATTGTATAGTTAGTACTGTAATACTTATTGATGTTTAATTTGTAATTTTTCTGTGATGATTTATTTATTATGTGTTTTAATTTTTATTACTAGGTTGAGTAAGTACATAATTTCGGTGTTAACTTAAAACATACCTATTAAAATTTATTTATACAGTTGTAATATGTCTGAAAACGCATTTATTATAGTGCAATACCAGCTCGTTCAAAAACAGAAATATCGTCTTCCATTTTTAAACTCATTCATTTCCATACTTCAGTGGGTCTTAATAAATTATTGCAATTTCATTTTTTGTTTTATTTATTTTACCTTTATCCTATGTAAGAAAAAATTGATAACGATGACCAAGATTTCTGAATTTGAATTCCCCACCCAATTGATTGGGTTTTGTACATTTCATAATAACGAATGGTCGTTGGGCTCATGGGATCATCTTTATTTTAATTTTAAATTCGTTAATGTGTATAGTAGACTGTTGAGCTGATAATATTATGGTTTCAGTCAGCAAGACATCAACCTCAATAATTAGGTTGTTGGTTTGAGATCAGACAAGCGTGAAAAATGTAAAATTATCCGTATTTTAGCACACCTAGCACCACTGCACCATTCGATTCCATTATGCAAATGAACGAGATAAGAGAGTCAACACTCTAATCTCGCTTTATCTCTTTTTGTTCCCCCTCCCCAGGAGCGATGAACGTATGATTGTACGAACGTAACCTTAGTGTAAATCGCATGTTTCACTTCAAAAAGGTTTTCTTAGAATACCAATACAGTAGAGTATAGACTATTATTCACTGTGTTTCATTTGTGCATTCGCCTATTTAAAATGTGTTCGAAAATGAAGCTCAAAATAACACTAATAAATTTAACCCTTCGAACGCGTTGAATGTCGTGTTTGATGCTTAACGAATGAATTTTTCACTGTTCAATGAGTTCAGAAATGGTCTGGTTACTGTTTTATTGTATCTATAGATTTAATTTGTGCTACAAAATTTTCACTTTCAAAAATGTCTGTACTATTTGTATTTCACCAGATCGGTAGATGGTACAAATAAACTTTAGAGGAAAGGAATAAAATAAAATAGCTCATTCAATTTCGATTAATTTATTATAATGTGCGATGTTAAAATATGTTTATTACAATAAAGCATTTCAACTAGTGCGAGCGTCTCGACTCTCGCCGCACCTCGCATCCCACACTTAGATTTTCACTTCTATACAAACCAAACAAATTCATCAAGGCAAAACTTAGTCGCTATCCATCGAGCCAAACGGCCCATACAAAAATCATATTTTCAAGAGATTTCAGTACAATCAAATGTCGGACTCTGATACAGAGTACCGCGTACGTTCTTTATTTATTAAACAAGCACTATCTAATAACTTTATAAGCCGTAGTATACATAGGATCCACCTCTTAACATTCAGTGGAGGCTACACCGTTACATCTAACACCGTTTCTCGCATTTATAACCACATTTACTACGTCAAAACAAACAATAGAAATATGATCGTAATTTATTCGTTTTATTGAAAGCATTTAGAGGGAGTTTCAAGCGAACTGTTAAATAATTAATAAAATTAACTACATATAAATACCGCGACCTTAGAAGGCATTGACGAAATACTTTTGTAAGCACCAGTTTAGAACGAATTTATCAACACATTTCTTTTTAAAACATTCCACAGATTACAAAAAAAAATTAAAGTTCAGAAGAAAATCCTCGCAATTTACAATATAACCTATAACAATTGTTATCACAAAATAAGTCGTATTACAAAAATAAACGAAAATATAAGTAATGACTTTAACTTAATTAGTCTTTTCAAATGTTTTTCTATTTTTAATTAATGACAATAATATGTTTTTACTATTTTTATGAGTGATCCTAAAATAAAATGACGTAAAAATGATTGCTAACAATTAAAAAACATCTGTGTATAGAAATTTACCTCACCAGCTCTTGTCAGTTCTCAATCCACGCAATCCTAAAATAGTCGATAGTCGATATTAGGAAGTCATGTCGAATAATGGAAGTTTATTTTATAAATAAGCGATCGTCAGTTAAAAATACAATAATAGATAACATATGATAGAAATCACATAAGAGTCGTGAAAAATGGACCGACTATGCCAGATCTCTGTTGGGCTTAAAAAGCAATCTCTAACGAATAATCTCGACATATAAATATATATTTAACAACAACAAGCGCTTTCATAGCAATAGATATGTTCTAATCAACGACTGGGCGATTGGCATAAATGAAGAAAGGAAATCTATGAAAATTAAGCATTTTTTAAATAGAATAAAGAAGATTTGTTCGAAATAGATCGACACTGACTGTCTTTTTCTTTTTACAACCATTCAATATAAACTTTTTGAAATCTAATCATAGAACAGTTATACAGATAGATAAATAAGAAAATATGACACTCATTGCCACATAAAGTATTTTTTCTAAATATAATTGACGTTATTTCTTAAAAATTGAAACAGTTGCATCAAATTATCAATATACATATTTAGATGCATAAATTTTGCCAATCACCCAGCATATATAAAACCATCTCTAAACTCATATTATACAGCAAATAATTTGTTCCATACATCTGCTACACGAAACATTCACAACATTACGAGTATTTTAAAAGACTAAGGGACCACATTGTATCGAATTAAAAATGCAGCATTTTCCCAAATGTCAATAAAATGTAACCAAAAAGAAATTGTCATGAATATTTGGGAAACACGAAGTCACAACTTTGTATGTACACTTGGTTACCAAATATCTAGTTAGGCCTTTAGCAGAGTTAAATGCATCGAAACTAAATAAAAACACACCGGATATTTTAATTCGTTTTTTTCTTGAATGGCAATACAAAGTGGGATCACAATCTAAACACATATTAATCGATTAGTAAATCTGAAATAAATATATTTTAAATTGATTCAATCGTTCGCGTTACTTGCATGTTGCAGTCTTGAAGAAGAATAATTCAAAATGGCCGTTTCGCGCCATTTACACTGTTCATAGACAATAAAAGAGCAATAAATATAGCAAAGTTCAATGAAAATTAAACAGTTTTAAATCAGTTTAAAACACATTTATTTCAACGTGTAACCGACAAAACTACACTTGTCCAGTTACAATTTTTATATAGAATACAGTTTAACGCCGTAAGTTGTACCGCGGGCTTAGTCCGTGCTTAGAACACATCTTAAAATAAACAGTCTATATATTGACACGACGGCATCTTGGTGTAAGCTTGCGTTTGTCTGGACTGAGGTGAAACGTAGGCCAGCTACAATGTTTTAGCATTTCAATACTGTTTATAATTTCACAGAGCCACATCTTTATGGCTAAATACTATAACGCCATCTTCCTCTGTCATTCAGAAGTATCATACACAAGAGCGAAAAAGAATGATCTGTCGATGATTAGAAGCGAAGCTTGAAAGTTTCTCGCTTTAACATAATTCTGATTGACAGAAAGAGACAGCGTTACAGAACACTGTGACTGTCATACAGATGTGACTTGGGCCATAACCGCCATCTTGTCAATTATTTTGAAACTTCATATTACAAACATAGTCAAACGAAAAGTACTCGATGCGAATTGTAGAATACCAAAATGAATACATACAACATTAAATTTTAATAGAAAACAATTTAGATAGTTGCATACATAGCGGTTATATACATAGGAACTTTACTACATATGTACGATGCACTAAATGATATACAAAAATATATTCTAATCATGCGACGGAAGGTGAAGAGAGAGCTTGGACAATACGCACCGAGTTTCACAACGCGTCCACGGCACACGCAAAAATCTCCGAGCGGTCGACAATTAAAAAACAAAAACGAACCGAA
>CAJQZM010016127.1:0-13977 GCA_907164665.1 Colias nastes | reverse complement strand
AAAATCGCATAACATACATGGGGGTGATTCGGATAGCCCTCTAGGTCTTCTACCTCCCAGCTTCCGTTCATCACTACTTTTTGGGACACCCTGTATAACTGTACCTTCATGCCGGCGAAAACAGCAGTTCAATGAAGATATCTGAATATGTATTACGTAGTCTTTATGGAATTAATACTTATACGTTTACACTTTATAGTGATTCTTTCTTCCAAAATATTTAAAAAATAACCTTCAATTATTCACTTAACATGAGCTCGATAGCTGAGAATAAATTGGTAACGTTCGCAAATATGAAAATAAAGTTAATGCAGCTTGTGAGACTGTGATTTTAAAGGTGCCCTCAAATTTTGTGCGTACTTGTCAATCCACAGACTTGGTTATTATTTCACGAGAATTTGACAAGCACTATTTTTAATTTTAATACCTAAGATCGGTTTTTCTGTAGTTATCAATTTGTTGTTGATGTAATTATTGTGATTAAAATATAAATAATCTTCTTCTTAGTAACTATTTACTTCTTTCCTTCGTTTTTTTAACCGGAAAAGTGTAGTGCATCCAAATTTTAGAACCAGAAATGTTGATTATAGCAAAAACTGTAGGTATCTACTTATAGCCACTCGCTGTCATTGTTTATGTGGATCAATCGGATAAAGAGAACTGATATACTTACATGCTAAAGCTACACAATAGATAAGTCCCCGCCAACAATACGCATACGTCTATAAAATACATCTACCTACGCATCGAAACCGAGTCAATATTGAAGAGTTTTCCACGTTGAATGCCTCAGCAGGCTAGTTCATTGTAGATTGAAAGATCAGTATAGCCTATTGACGTATCAACAAAGTCGGGCTGCTATCAGGGCCAGGTAGGCCGGTCACCGTCCCGGTACAAACGAGGTGGTTGACGAGATAAGAGCCTTAGCGTAAGTGCCGCCATTGTGGGCCCGAACAATAACCCCACGTAGCTGTAGCATTATCAGTTACGGTCGGAACTCGCTAATGGATACCCCTTGAACATCATTTCTAATTGTTTTAATTTTCTCTAAGGGCGAACCCTTGATCCCTTTCGTTGTAAAATTTTTTGTTGGTTAATTAAAGCCGCGGCTTATACAAATACGCGTTCTGATTCAGGGAGGTTGGATTTTTCGTTTATACCGCGGTAAATAGGTAGGTAATTTTAAAATTAAAGAAGTGGATCTTATATTTGAATTCCATTAATGCGATAGAAGATTTTCGTTACGTTCGTTTGACATTTGAATTTGAACTTTTGGATTAATAGTTAATTTTTGATTTAACAATATAAAGAACTGAAAAATAAATTTCTGTGTTGCCTAGGAGTTACAATATAGTTTATCGTGTATGATAGGTGCCTCGACTTCAACGCACTCTGCGCACACATGCTCGAAAGCTTATAGAATTTAAGCACAGGGATACGTTATTAAAATGTTCTTTGTAAGTTTATTTGTGTGTAGTCGTAGGTGTGTAGTTCAAAATGACCTGGAATTATTTTATAATATATATTATTTATTATCTACCAGCTATACGTCCTACCCACATAAAGTCCTTCACTGTAGACTAAAACGTTTTAACATTCAACGCCTTTCTATGTGAAAAGAGATGTATTATAATGTTAATTTAGCGTATATAAATTGACATATTATACACCCAAATGTGGCCCATTTCTTTAATCATTACTTCACATACGACTTGTTTTTATGGTTATTAAAAATGTATTATCTAATCAATACATCTTAATTTTGTAATAGAACAGCTAGGTTAGAATAAAGAAAACAGAATAAGTTACAGAATATCGGTCATAAATATAATTCCATAAATAATCTAGCATAGATAAATAATGTTACTCGATTGAGGCTGGCAATATCTATATCATATGACTAATTTCTATTGTTTATCATCTCGAATGTTCTTAATAAATGTCACTATTACGATATATTTATTATTATATGATCTATTTTAGTTAACTTGTAAAGGTGATCGTGTTGTTTTATTGTCAATTGAAATAAATGTAATTTTTCCTGCTTCTTTCATTAAATATACATATAACAGAAAATATACATTTTCTTTTTTGTTTCTTTTGGATTAACAATGAGACTTAATTTTAACATTGTATGACATTTTTCTGCATATAAAAGGTACTTTTTCGTTCATAATATTAGTTTTAATTTCTAATTATTATAATCCTACAGAAAGATGTAAAAGGAGCTCAAGTATTTTCCATTCCATGAAATTTAAGAAAGAAGGTAATTATGGTATCATTTTATGGGTTCACTAAATTAAATTTGCCAATCATACCTCAACCGACGCAATGTAGAAAATAAAATAAGGTCAACATAAAATTAATAAACAATTTTATTTGCTTATTTCAATTTAAAAATATTTGTGATGATCCCGATCCCACTAGTAGTTATTTGGTACTAGTATTGTATTACAACTTTTTTTTATAATATATTAATTAATAATAACTTATTAACTTTTGAATATATTGAATGATCCAGTCATAAATGTAACGCTTACGTTCCCGTTCGAAAATATGAATTTTCCAAAGTTTACCATCTTTTTCATTATTTTTCAATCTTGAGCTCTCATTAAAGCCTGAAGTATTTGGATTTCCATTTTAATCTTTAAAGTAAGATTGGCTTTATTTTGCTCGTTCCAGATAAAAAAAATGCTGCGGCTGATGAAACTCAGCTACCGTTCCGGCCGGAAGAAAAAAGACAGCGTTGGCAAACTTTTGTAATTATAGTTATGAAAAATATGGCAGAGTACATCGACGTAGCCGCTAAAGTATTAAACTTGTAGAGAAGTCCATTTATCTTCATTTCTTATAATAGGTGATAGAAGATCAGTGACCCATAGATACGCGTTGACGCGCAAATATGCCAGGCGTGTTGGATGACGGGGCTGAAATGAAAATACGATGACTTCCACATTATATGAGTATAAAATGAACCTCGCTAATTATTCCCCATTCACTATGCCGTTTTTGTTCGCTAATAAATTTATGGTTATGGTACCATACATTCCTAAAACATTTTCTTTAGTAAAAGGAATTTAAATTAATCGAGCAAGGACACGTAGACACTATCGATCGATCGTTAGATGTTATTAACTTACTAATTTGGAATTGGTAAGTTAATAACATCTAACGATCTATAATTTTTAAATTTATAAACCTTTCATGTTAGTCGTAGCTAGAAAACCTTTAATAAAACATAAAATGTTATTTTTAGATGTTTTTCGTTTATTTCATATTGGCTGCTATCCACGATTTTCCATGCGGAAAAAACCAAGTTCAAAAACTTTTATCCCGTTTTTGGAAGTCTTTAGGAGTTGATTTTTGATAAAAAGTTTAGTTTGACCCTTCACAGTGGTATTTTCATTAGAATCTTTAACCAAATCGGTGCTATGGATTGCTATGCTATGCTATGTATATAAAAAAGTGCTCTCATGAACCCTGAAAACATTTCAGGCCATTTATGTTGTTACAGTAACATTCTTCCATTAATCATAGAAAAACAATTATTGAAGACCATAATTGTTGTAAATAATCATTGTTTTTATGATTAGTATTATCAATCTCAAACAGTGATTGTACGCTATGATATCGCTTTCATTAGGCGTGTAACAGCTTTTAATCATCAACGTATCATGTTATGCTAATCAACACATCAATATTTACTCATGATATAATGCAAGCAGCCTGTTTATCTAGAATTCAATGTAATTGCTTGTTATACAGTTGGTAATACATTAAAACACAATTGTACTGACGTTGACTTTTACTGTATAATGATTTGAAACATCCCGCATTTTGAATCTAATTATGACACTGTGATACAAGAACAACGGTGAAACAAACCTTTATTTAAATACAACTTAAAGGATAACATGTACAGTGTAACAGAAAACATAGTTACCATAGGTACACCTGACAAACGGCTGGACCCATACTCATGTAATTTTGTGTACTTATTGGGAGAATCGGCCAACATCCCTAAATGATAGGATGATGCCTAAATGTAAGGCAGTACAACGTTTGATGGGACAGCTAGTATATAAAATAATCGTTTCATACAACAACAGACCACAGACTGACACACAATATTACTAAATATTTAGGAAACCTTCGCAAAAAGTGCATATATTATAATATGCAAAAAATCACTAATTCGATGTGAGGCCAATCTATCATCGGAGCCGACAGAGGCGAGAGCGTGTCGACCCTAATCGAACCCACTGTATAATGCTTGCATAAAACATTATACCTTTTTTGTTGGCTTTGGCTATAAGGGCTACATTGGACGGAAGACTGGGGCAACATATTAGCATATGAAAACAAAAATCGTTTGATTCTGCATATGTTTATTTAGTATGTTTAAGTAGGGTTTAAGCAATAAAAAGGATTTTATATTACTTATAGGGGTAATATTGGGAATCGTATCATGATATTATTATAAAAACACGAATAGTAAAATCAGTTCATGTCTTAAAAATGTAACTACATGTGAGAGTATGAACCTCCTTTTATAACAATCAATATTTTTTTATGTAGCAGGTTTTGATATGCTTATGGATTTTAATAAAATAAACAGCATTATAATATAGTCAGCAAGTGGTCAGCAAGTTATAATTCTAATGCTTTTTAACCATTTATTTTATATAGATAGTATCTGTTAGATACACGATGAAAAATTATACTTCAAACATGCACTCCCAGGTCAAATGCATAAAGTATTTCATGTTATCTTTTATAACTTGTATCAAGGTCCCACTGGAGGAATTCACAATACCTGAATACAAAGTTTGTTTCAGAGTGAACTCGAAAGCAGCTCAATAAACACTTCAATATTAACAACATCGCTACAGCATCAAACTTTGGTATTGTATAGCAATTGGTACTAATCGATATGCTTATATAGATTGGATTTTATAAGCGTTATTACTGGCCGCAATTATAGAACTTAACACTACTCGAGTGCAGTTAAATATAGCTCGTGTTACATAATATTGTGTTGTTATTGTTGTGTTCGAGGTGACTTCGGGATAGAATACCGCGTTTCGATAAAGCCTAAAATAAAGAACAAAAAAATATAGAAATCCCTTGGGCTTGTTTTACTATTTTTTTAAATTATTTTAATCAAACCACACGTGGTGAAACACTTCCGAAGTCTCGCAAATTATATTGAAGAGACACAATGTCAGTCCATTAATGAATTATTATTATTAAAAACCATACATATTTGTGTTGTATAAATGTTGCATAGAGAGGTAATAACATAATAATATGTATATACATATTGAAATGAAGAAAAGTAAAAAAGCCATGCAAAACATGATGTTAAACATTAGGTGAACGTATATTTTTTTAAATAAAACGTATCCAAATCTCAGATATAGAGCTATTGTAAAATTTTATTAAAAAATATTTAATTAACAAAAACTAAACGGTGCTCAAAGTTACCCGTTAAAAGAGGAAGTTTGGTCTTTCTAGAGAGTTGTGGGCGAAATTGTTGAAAACTACAGCACGTTCTTTTAAAACAATTTAATTTCACGTGCACACGTTATATATTTTATCGTCGGGTCGATTAGTTATAAGTTGCACAAGTGCTGACAGTAGCCACGGCCCAATACACGATGTGAATTAAAAATACTCAATGTTTCACACTGTGGTTTCACGGCGCAATACTCGAACGTACTAATTAAATACCATAACTTATACTGTTTTTAGAATTTTGGATCATATTTCGTTTAAACCTTAGTTAAAAATAAAAGTATTTCCTACATAAAATTTCTATTTTTCTAGGAAAAAAGGAAAGGAAACATGATTACATTAAAAGCATGAGATTTAATAAATTATGTGAACCATTGTTTCCGGAGCTAAACTAAACAAAAAGGAATGAATTAATCCCGTGCTGTCACTTTTTATGCCTGCTTCAGAGATGACACATTTTAATATCACGAAACGTGTCGCACCAGATTGGCAAACAGAAAACAGAGTGGAGTCATCTCATATCTTACATGTCACATATTTGATAATACAAAAAGCGAGACAAGATAAAAAATTACGCTTTCACGTAGATGGAAATAATGTTTAACATAAATAGAAACCTTTCTGAATAAGTAGCCAAATTACTTTCGAGTTACCAACGAAGTTGCGAAGTCTTTACCAAATTAGTTAAACAACTTTTTGCTGAATTTTGATTGGCCGCTAAAAGTTTCATAGGCAATTCATCTGTATTGAAGTACATAAAAATGTAAGGTTAATTTTGAATTGGATGAATTTGGAAGAAGAAGAAGAATGAATATATGTTTATCTTATTTATTAATTTAAAGGTAATTCCTTTCCAATTCTAGTTCAAATATTATAGTATGTATACAAACATTATCCAGTGCACTTAGAAGCGACGGCGAATAAAAAGGTATAATAATGAGGTTATTTTGAAACATTAGAAATCAAATGCAGACAGGTATGTCTATTGAATGTATTCAATACTCTCATAGATTTAACCGTGTAAACGTTTGCAAAAAATGGAATATCGCATAACTCACCCGTACATATTCAGCCGTATAATTCGGTCACCGTCCTATCCTGTTATTGTGCTTACATTGCTCACTATACAGTATACAAGGGGAAAATCCGATTTCATTTATTCCCTAAACTCGATATTTCGATATTCATTGGGTTTGTTAATCATGACCAACGGATTTATAAGGTTCAATTCGAAGACAAATTCGGTTAATTAGATTGCAGGGCGAAGATAAGAGTGTTAACCGCCGAATCGTCAGCTTGTTGCGTGACTGGCTACGATTTATGACTTAATAGCCGAGTAAGCTTTAAGCAGGCCTTAGATAAGGTGCTTCTAAGTGAATGTCGGCGCGCACAACAATCGTAATTACTCCTAACTGCTATCTTCTTTCAAAGGCACGCGATCTCTTTCATCGTCCAACTCAAGTTTGTACTAATTGTTCAGACGAATTTGTATTCCGAAAACTTTTGATTGAATTCTTATTTGTTAATGAACACTTCAGGCTCGAATATTGATACTATGTAATTAATTTAATTTAGCTTTTTGGGGTTATACAAAGTTATCCACAATGGCTACTTATTTTCGTGATATTATAGAAACGATAATTATATCTGTCATCTTTTAAGAATCCGCTTATTATTTAATAGATTAATGTCATTTTGAAACACCTTTTACCAGGCCAATCCAAATTTTAGTGGATTTTTTGTTTTTGTCAAGTTAATAGCTTTTTACAAGGTATAATATAAAACATTAAACACTGCTAAAGGATTTCTTCGAAATGATGATAATCCTACGTTTTGTAACTTGTTTTCGTGGTATAAACTTTTTAAGACTGGAATTGAAATTAATAACAAACTTTGCTTTCAGCTGTAATAGAGGGAATAAAAGTTTAACGGAGACAAAAAACACGTTCGTTTTTTATGTGAAACTTTGTTTTTCTGTGAAAGAGAAGCTTTATCGAAAATAATGAAGAATTAATGAGCAGTTTCTGTTAGTAGCTGATTTTATAAGGCTTTTAAAAGTTTATATTAAAAGGAAACTTGCCACACGAGTACAGAACGGCTTCAACTGTGCACCGTACATTTAATATTACTTTATTTTACCGATGATTTTCTATGTTCTTATTAATAATTATAATAAGAACATAGACAAGGAAATTGCTATACGTACTTAAGTACTAGTGTACTTTCATTGTTTACGAGGTTACGAGAGTACAAATTTTAGTTTATTGAGTGAAATTTGTTTATTAAACTGTTTATTAACTGTTCTATATAGAAGAAAATATGAATTAGATAATTAGATGCACATTATTGTGATCCACGGTTAATTATATATATTTTTTTAATTGTTAATGATAAATAATTATTGAATCTATCAAACTAATTTAACCAATAAAAGCAAAAACTTAAATAAATATCCAGTTCAACGTACAATAAAGATTATGCAAACGAAAATTGTTCATTTTATTTTATTGTTTCAATAGTGCTGATCAAAGAAAATTTGCATTCCTGCGCTCTTGCGTTTAATCTTTTCAAAGAAATATAAAAGCAATAGCATTCGCGCCAAAGAAATTAAATTAGAATTCACTCGTAGCATTCCTTGACAAGTGAAATGGAATGGAACGCGCTTAAAATCTTCAGAGTTAAGCTGCTGACTCAAATTTCTGCGTCTGCTTCTGAACTTCGAACCCGCAGACTTTAACTCATTTTAATATAACGCATCAACCCATTATTAAGGCATATTCAACGTTCATAAAATGCATTCAAAACTCTCAATGTTGTACGTCACCAAGAAAAAAAATCGTTACAGTAATCGAGACCAATCACACGTTCATCCATTTGATAATAATTCCCATAACTCGTGTTTTTTGTATAGCAAATTTTACAATTACATTATCTCATTTAGATCTAGTAAGCCATGAATATTAATGATTG
Organism: Colias nastes; assembly: GCA_907164665.1. Classification (NCBI taxonomy): domain Eukaryota; kingdom Metazoa; phylum Arthropoda; class Insecta; order Lepidoptera; family Pieridae; genus Colias; species Colias nastes. Next base: position 5,490 of record CAJQZM010016127.1, on the reverse strand, counting down.
CCAGTTTTCATAAATTAACAACATATTTTGTTAACGCTGGACCAAACTAAAACATTGGTCCTTTTTAATAAATATTTGATAATACTAATGGAGTATAGTCTACGTATTAAATACAGTTTTCTATATTATAATATACGCAAAACAGATCCTAAAAGTTTCCTCGTTTTGTGGTCGGCTTAAGCTAAAGTTTGGGAAACATATTCTGAAATGAGCTAATAGTTTCATGAGTTGCGAGTTGCTAAGCTTCTCAATATAGTTATTCACGGTTCGAATTATGCTCGAATAATTCGCTGTTAATATAAGTAAGAATATGGCAGATTACCGATTATATTTAGCGGTTAAATTATATAAAGCGAAGACTGGACGATGACACGGAAACAATCCAGGCGGTTCGGTCAGTTATCTGTCAAATTATTATCTATAATTAACAGCTGCCGTATTCCAAACGCAGATATAGAATATTTGATATAATTCGATGTCTTCTATATTCTTTGTTCGTTGACGCTAAAATAAAAGAAGTGTAAAATATATTGACTTGTGCGTAAATGTGAGATTATTATTGTTACAGTGGCTTTCGTACTTGCAAAATGCTGTTTAAATAAAAATAATAAAATTAAAATTAACAAAAACTTTTCTTTTCTTATGATAGAAATATAAAAATGAAAACTTTTACCTAAATTAGCCACAAATAATATGTATCTACTTTTAAATTTAATAAAGCTTATGGAATTTATAAAACTTCTGCTTGCTAAAAACGTTTATTTATTTATATTTGTTTGTAATAATTATTTTCGACAGATTAAGTCGGTATGTACCCAATAGATCACCCTGGTTTAAAAAATATTGGTTGTTTTAACTTAGAGACAAAACATTTGTAAATCTTATTTTTTAATCAGTTAATCCAAAGACCAATAAACATAATTTATACCTTATTTTTCGTGGTCTTCTTTTACCTTTACTACACGAAAAACCTTTTTTTTATTAAAGATCTCTTTTTCGTTAAATTGCTACTGTCTACCGCTTAATATCAACATTCCTTATCATATTCCAACCTAATCGTAAACAAGCTTTGTTTCAGAGCGGTTTATCGCAATACAAAATTTTTCAAGAAGCGTCTTCCGCAGGTAGACTATAAGTCTATTAATAATTCAGACGACGGAATAAATCAACATCAACCGGCTTCGTTTAAAATTACAAATGAATTCAATTGTGTTAACTCATAGTGAAAAAGGAATGTAAATTCACAAGGCTAATTAGTGAGTTAGATAGACTTCCGGCTATTTTCTTCTTATTTCTCTTTCATTCTGCGATGAACAATTGGGTGCAAATTAGCAGTGACAACTCGCGGTCTCAGACCGCATCGGGTTTATACATACGTTCCTCTGCTTTAACATACCTTGAAATAACTGTATCCATCTTGCATCCTTTCGAGCATTTGTACATCAAACGGTAGGCGATTTTCTTTTAACTACCTTATCTTTTGTAGTGATATTTACAAATCATTTTAATTTACAATGTTTATATGTGTTGTGGCTATGGTTATTATTTAGATATTTTATTATTTTGATATAGACTACTCAGTACCTAATGACCAGCATTTACCAAGTAAGTATAAAACATCATAATGTTTCAGCTAGAAACTGTATAATATTTAAAATTAATCAGTTATTTTAAAATAAACTGTCTCTTAATACGATTTATGACCAACAGAATTTTTCTGCTATGAGATAAAGCAGCCGTGCATTTTGTAGAAACTTTCTTTACTTGCGTTTTTGTTCAGCAATGTGTCGCACAAAATATTAATTGCGCTTGCTTTATAGTAGACCTTCATAATGAGGCTCTATATTCTGTCCTATTCAGAGTAGTTACTATTTTAATTTCCCTTTGTTAGTAAGCTCTACTAATTGTGAGGATTTTATAGTATATGAACAATAGTATGAATAACGTTAAGCTCTTCATAATTCTCAAGTCCATCGTTAATAATTCAGGTTGTCATTTTTTATTAAAAATGTATTTAAACTTGAAACTTAATGAATATTATTCCAGAAGGTCAAATTATTAGAAGAACAACAAATAAACCTGTTTTGTGTTACATGTTAAAGACAAAATTAACTTACAAAAGAAACTTTAGCAATATTAATTTGTAGAAAGACATTTATACAAAACAAAAAAAAATCTCTATCCGGATAAGTAGATGCTCATTTTCATAACGGTGCATTTACACCAAACGAACATGGAGCTAGAGCTAGAGCAAGAGCATTATTTCGTGATCTTTTAGTGTAGTATGTGTAGGTAAACGAAAACTCGTAGTTCAGTGTTGTTCAGTATTTCAATATTGCATCGAATTTTTACGAACGCATTAGGAACAACGAAAGAATGCTCTACGCCTGTTTACACTAAAAGAATTTGACATAGTGTAGTTAGAATGAGCATTCGCTCGTTTGATGTAAATTCACCGTGATACATTTCTGTTCTTAAAGCTATATTAAACAAAACAACAATGTTCAATGATACTGTTGGAAACATTTTTAATTATTGAACAAAATAAAAATAAATAAAAATCATTCTCTATTAAAGTGCTAGAGCAGTGAATAGCTTTTAAATTATTATTATCTATGAAAGAAAGTCTCATACAAAAAGCTATTGTGGAAATCAATTAATTCATCTTATTGTAGTGCAAGTTCTACCTTCTTCAATGCATAATGATAATTAGAATATGATTAAAATATGTATAATGAACAGTAACGGAGTGATAATATAATTATGTATTGTCAGCGAATATATAAATTTCCTTTTTTTTTGTAATTTTCATCTTATTAATTATATTTTTTTGGCATGTAATTTGATGTGTACCTAATTCTTAATAATACTAACATATTTTTTAAATATGTTAGCTGTTGCTAAAATAAAATAAATAAATATTGTTATTATAATGTAATGGTACCATTTATTAAACTACATTTATGTAATATTCGATATTATTTGTAATAAAAATATCCAGCAGAACGCTCCAAATAATCATGTGCCTAGGCTTTAAATCAAATTCTGATTTAACAATTTGGCTGCATCATAAATACAGAAACACACTGGTTTAATGATGAATAAAAACATGCTTACAAAACTCATCGTAGCGTAAAATCACTGCCGAATAGTAGAAGCGTTTAATCTTGGAGTCGGCCTCAATCCCATAGGAACTATCATCTTCAATATTGTATCGTAGTTATAAATTTTAATGTCTTGGAATTTACTGAAACAGTATATTTACTTGCTATGTATTCAGGTTGAATGTAGGAAATATGTGTTGTTTATGGTGAGAATGTTTACTATAAACATTTTTGATTTGAACAAAAAATTTATTGTTATCATTTGTTATGTTTGTATATTCCGTTTATGTTGCTATATCTTAAATAGGTAGGTTACATAATACAATCAACAAAAATCGATTTAAACATAACCATGTTTCCTTTACCTCTCGGTGAAATTTTTTTCTTCTTATATAATATAGCATTACAAAGCGAAAAGGTTGATTCTACTAAGTATAAAATCAGATTGTTAAAAATAATAGTCTAGTTACATATACAAATACAAATACATACTCTATTTTTGCTTTAGCAGACGTCTCAAATTACAACTTAAAAGGAATTCCAGACACTGAGTTTCAAAATTAGCCCTAATCTATCCACCTACAATCTACATATTGTATTTTGTTACACCAATTATTACTGAAATCGAGAATTCTGGCATTAAATCTTAAATAAATTAGTAATTTCATAAAATCTCCATTTTATATTTAAAATAACCCGTTCTAGGCCCTGATCTACACAACTGTATTCTACTTGAAGTGGCAATTTGCAGATTTATACTTCACAATTATGAAAATGTCAACAATGGATATCATAAAAACAACTAACAGTACTTCGTTATTACATTCTTGACTCGCTTGATGTTTGCACAGCACTAAGCACACGCAGTATATGAAAGCTTAAATATTTACTGACTGTGATGGTGAGAGCTGTAATTCATGAAATACGCAATTTTCCCTTTACGGCATCATGAGTAAGGTCGCAAATCAGTCGTTTGGGTGTTACGTTTAATATTAGATTAAAGCTGGAATTGTCAAAACAGTACAAAGGAAACTGTGGTTAAAGCACGATTTAGCGGGTAATTATGTAATTCTAAATTAGTGAAAATGCCCTTTCTATTTTTGATGTTGGAGGCTCAAATAACAATAGCCTCGAAATACGTGTTGAATCGAGAAAAAACATTTTCGAGTAGAAAAAGGTCAACGTGGGTAAATGAAAAAAAAATGCCAATAATTATTGTTACAGAGCTTTCTACAATATTAAGAAAATCCTGAAGTCGAAATATTTATGAATGGCCACCGTATTGTATAACAAACTAAAAGGTGGTGCGAAGGTCGCAGACGTGCCACATTCTTTCTTTTATCAAAATGGAATATTGTTTGAAGGAAAATCTATAAACCTTTAAAAGCTTTTGAATTACTTTGACCTTTATATCATCGACATGGCTACTCCGATTACGCTGTTAAGCTGATACGTCATTCTATTACGGTGAACCATTCCAGATACAATTAAGATCCACCTTATTAAGTTAATTTCGCAGTTATTTTAAAACTTCCTACGCTAAAGTTGCATGCTTGTTCACTTTACAACTATCTTTTAAAACAATACGTCAACGTTAACGAAGTCACTGGTATTTTAAGCGTCCTAGGAATATAGCATTGCTATGAATTAAACAAAAAGCGTCTTACGAGAATGATTTTAACTTTACTTTTAGCTAACGCTGCATGACGGGCTTTGTAGTGACCACTTGTAGTGAAAGCGCTACAATGACACAAATTGAATTCGCATGTACTTCACACCACAACGTGCTTTACGAGCCACAAAAGACTTTTTAGAAAACAATGCTCTTTTAACTCACTAACAGCCTCCATTTTCATCCATTTTTATCTTTACCGTTTTTAAAAGACCTAATCGAGTCTTTAAAGCGAAAGCAAATGAAAACAAGCTTTTCATACGATCACTTCATTTAATAGACGATCTATTTATATCCCATATTAAACCGATAGTACTAAGTTATTCAAATGAAACATAAACACACAGGCCATTATAGTAAAGTATTTATAAAAGTACATTTAGCTTGTATTTCATATTTTCGGCTAATGATAGCGACTTATATTTAAAAATAAATTATTTATGAAATACTTAAAAGGCTAAACCGAACGCTCCTAATTTGAAAATTCATTCTTGAAAATGAAAACCTGAGAGGGACGATGGGAAACTTTACTACTACTTTCGTAATTGCTTCAAAAGTTGGAAAATGAAAAGACCCTGGAGCTGGCGAGTTAAAATAACAGAATCGACATGAAATAAGAAGGAGTTTTGATAATTTGTTTTATTACTCAGAAGTCAGATTAATTTAATAATTATAATTATATGTTTAAACATTTTTCTTGACCAAATTTTTTCT
>CAJQZM010016120.1:0-13332 GCA_907164665.1 Colias nastes | reverse complement strand
TTTTTTGTTTTAACATTTTAAAAAATGATTGTTATATATTTACTCTAAATAAATAATTGAGTAAACTTTCGGTATCAATCCAAAACAGTTAAATATAAAACACTTCAAACTCAAGTAATAGGCAATTAAAATCATTAGTTACATTTAAATAATATTCAGATTCCATAATTGCAGCGACACTCGGATAAATGTCTTCTGTGCCAATAGAGTTGTATTCAATTACGCTTCTGTGGGCAATTTGCAAGCAATTTTATAGCTATTTCATTGAATGTACTGAGAAAATTCTTGTCTAATTAAGTGTTTAAATCTACGGAAATGTCCGAGTCACGTTTTCCGTTTAGCTCCTTAGCGGGAAGGTTTGATTACGATAAATAGAATTGAGAAATATGGAATATCTAATTTCATCCATCCTTTTAATAGGAAATTCTGTTCTCATCTCTTCGAAAAGTATTTACAGCTGCAACGGATGATTATTTTATCAATCTGTAATAGTTACATGAGTTTGTATCATTCACATTCTTACGTACTTTTGGTATTGTTTAAAGTGTAAATGTTCATAAGTAAACTTATTGTCTAAATTATGATATCTTTTAAATTTTAAACAACATACTACACCTACATCATAAACAATGCTTAAACACAAAGCATTATGTGGCTCTCTCTTATCCGTACAAACGAAGATGCTATTCAAAATTGTGCTACCTTCTAACATATTTACAGTTAAATTCATCATAACAAGCATAAGGGCTTCACATCGGCAATACAATTCGAAAAGTATGCCAGTATTGTATACAGCTAGGTTGCATTGAGTTTCCCACGACCTACTGATTGGACTCATACTTCTGAAAGCGTCGATCATAATTCATGATTTTAGGCCTAGATTCGTAGGTCATTCCACGAACATAAATAAGGAACCAATAAAAAACGAAGGAAAACAAACAACAAAGAATAACAACCATACAATACACACAACATTCATTATTTTGTGGTAATAAGAAAGGACATTAATACCTACATTTAATAATTTTTAAATTATTGTACCTACGCACAAAAATTTCATAACCATGACACAGTACCATGATATAATATTATTTTAAGTGTCCCCACAACGTAAATAAATTACTTACTAATTAGAAAAAAACCTTGCTTAGGCTAACGTAGAATAAATATCTATCTACTAAAGTTATGGTTATGTCTGTAAAGTTACTACATTGTTTAAAAGGCTAAAGATATTAACTAGGCTAACCTAGTTAATATCTTTAGCTCTATTATACTTAGGTATGTAATAAACTTTCTGAATAAAACCTTGCTTTTAAAATATAATAAACATCACCATTCCCCTCCACGATAACAGTCAAATAGAATACTTTCTTATTTGTATTTTATAAGGTTTTATGGTTTTAACTATATTTTCCATATAGCATCCTAAATATAAATGGAAGTATTTCGGTAGGAACAGTTTTATAAATAGATACATATAAATCCAACTAGATGCGTCATTGACGATTTCAAATAGGTACGTACCTACTCGATAGTAAATCCAGATATCGTCGCCGTAGAAGAGAAATCGAACAACTAGCATTTTTTCCAAAATCTACTTTTTTGCATTATATTAAAGTTTAAAGTTGGCCGCATCTTTTGACCTTACCCTCGCTTTGAAATCTCGTTTTGTTCGTAAGATATAAAAAAAAGTAGGGTTCTGTAACAAAAATGAACATTCAATAATGGAAGTATAAATTGAGAAGAAAAATTGAATAACTGACTAATAAATGATTAACTTTCAAGATAAACCCATAAGGTGTTAAATAAAATGCATAATGAGCGTTAATCATTTTCGCCTCGCCGCAAATTCTGAGAATGTAAAAAGAAAGATGTGGCAAAAACGAACAATGTACATTATTTAAAAAAAAACACTATTTTTTACGATCGTACGATCGCTGAAACCACAAATTGTGAAACAGACTTTCAGGAACTAAGGGAGCATGGTGAATCGAAAGAAAACGAACAAGGTAGAGCAAATAAAGAAGGCAGAGAAAATGAAGAATCTAAAAAAATGAAGATGCTAAAGACAGCGAAGAAGCAAGAGAAAATCGAGAAGTTGGAGATAACGACCAAGCTAGGGATCATTATCCCATAGGAGCGTTTCATGTAACATTTTTGGATAATTCTCGTTTTATTTTTAAAAAGTTATTTTTGTCATTTTACTCATTAGGTATAGTACTTTCAATGTCAGTATAAAGTTTTTTGATATCTGTAATAGTTATGGAATAATCGCCTGCGCACACTTTACGATTATACCTGATGGAATTCCAGCCATAGTTCTTAAAATCTGTGCGCTTGAACTTGCTCATGTTTTGACACGCCTCTTTCGCCTTCTGTTGACGACTGGAATAGTACCGAAATCATGGAAACTTGCCAACGTGCAGCCTGTGCCCAAAAAAGGCAGTCGTGCCGATCCTTCCAACTACAGGCCAATTTCAGTCACGTCCATACTCTGTAAGACTATGGAACGTGTACTGAACAGCCGGCTCCTGGCACACCTAGAAGCGAACGACCTCCTCAGTGACCGACAATACGGGTTCCGCGGAAACCGTGGACCGCGGACCTGGGGATCTTCTAGCGTACGCCACCTACATCTGGAGTGAGGCCATCGAGAATCATGGTGAAGCACTTGCTGTCTCCCTTGATATCTCGAAGGACTTTGATAGGGTTTGGCATGATAGTCTTATTGGCAAGCTTCCATCCTACGGTCTGCCTGCTGGTCTCTGCGCCTGGATCTCAGATTTTTTAAGAGACCGGTCGCTTCGCTTCTACCCGGTCGTCGGCCGTCGACGGCTGCTCGTCCGACCAAACGGCTATAAATGCCGGAGTCCCTCAGGGATCAGTTCTTTCCGCAACACTCTTCCTGCTACACATCAACGATCTGCTAAAACCCGGTATCTATGGGTACGCAAACGATAGCACTGTTGTGGAGAGATATGTATCCAACGCGCGAGCCAGGACGGCACAAACTCAGTCTCTACGGGAGGCGATGGTTGATCGCATGAACTTGTCCTTACAGGCGGTCTCCGACTGGGGCGATGCCAATCTGGTCAAGTTCAATGCGTCTAAGACCCAGGCGTGTCTATTCTCCGCTAAACGGAGTCCATTCCACCTGAGTCCGAATTTCCAAGGTGTGTCCGTGCCGATAACTAGCCACCTCGAGCTTCTTGGTATCACCTTAACGCCTACTCTGAACTTTGGTTCCTTCATAGAAATCAAAAGCCCAAGTAGCCTCAAAAAAGCTTGGAACTCTGGCGAAGGTAAGACAGTATTTCAGCTCGGGACAGTTGCTCAACCTTTATCAAGCATAAATCCGATCGTGCATGGAATACTGCTCTCATCTCTGGGACGGTTCCGCCAAGTACCAGCTGGAGGCGCTTAGGCGATAGAGAGGCGTGCCAAGAGGCTCATAAACGACGATGACCTAGTGGCAAAAAACTCCAGAGCCTCGGTCATCGCCGCAGAGTCGCCAGCTTATCGGTCTTCTATCGGATACACTTTGGAGAGTACGATGCGGTACTGCACGATCTTCTTCACGATGAATTATCACACTTTCATGTGTTCACTGTTTTTTTTTTATTTTTTATTGAATGTATTTTTTTAGTAATTATCAGTCATTCATATACAAAGATTTATTCATTTTTTTACTTTAGATTATCCGAAAAAATTAGACAAATGTTCTTCATATATTTTATTTGCAGAAGAATAATTGAACAATGTTAATTATCATTTCGATTTAAAACTGATTGTCTTTAACTCACACGGACAAAACTGAACAACTAACTTAATAAAGTAGATAACTACATGTAAGTTCCGAAATCTCGTTGGAGCAAAATTAGATAACTTTTAAATTATTTCTTAAATATTAAGGTAACATGATATCGGGTTTACAATAAACTAAAAATGTTAACAGTAAAATATTTATTTCGGTTTTTGTGAAAAAAATACACTAAATCAGCTTTTTCTCGTAAAAACAGTTTTGTTAGTTATCTAATTTCTCTTCTACGGCGACGATATTTCATATATCCTTGGTTATAATATACGATGTAAAAAAATATGAGAACTCGTGGATAATATCTTGAAATGTGACGGATAGGTAAATGTAAATTATAGTTCCAAAGTGAACACCATTGTTTCCACGATACGATCATAGAAGCTAATGGTCCGTTATTTAATGATATATAGAGCATACATAAATTATAACGAAATATCTTAGTATGTATGCTTTGAGTCATTTTAAAATAGGATGTGGTAGCCCTATGCTTTGAATAGGAAAAAATCAGGAGTATAGAAAATAGAAATGAAAATACCTTTTGAGAAAAAAAAGATTGGATGGTTTTTAATGAAATTGTATTGAAAATTAAGAAATAATGAAACCTTTTGCGACGTAGAAAGGAGAGAGCATGTAGATTGTAGAGCAAGGAAATTCAGTTGACCAAATTTCATTGAGGTTATCGACATCTAGCCTCTTTTTATATCCTCATGATAAAAAAACGAACAAAATTCCTACATAAAATAAAACTAAAACACATTTGCGTAACAAAAACAAATCATACTTACAATTCATTCATATCAGATTCCATTCAATAATCGCTTACGTCACGCAACAGTGGCAAATTATAATTATATAATATTCGTCGATTGTCCGTCTGATTCGCATTCTAAACGCGAGTGCATACGGAACTAGGAAGGCGCCAGGGTTCAAGATCGATTCTCTAGTTAACCATGGATATAAACTCTATGGATATGCTACAAATGTTGTTTTATCATATTTGCATTAGAAATGAGTCTAAATTTAAAATGAAGTCAAATAATTTAATGGACTTAATTTGGCTCATAATATGATAAAAATAGATAAATTTTTCTTTCATTTCAACTTGATAAATCTCATAAGTTGTAAATCTATAAATAATACTATTATTATTTGACTAATTTTAGGAATAGGAAATCGGTTACACAGTGAATATAGTTAATTGAAATAGTAATTACGGATTTTCTCGACAAATCATAAATAAATCATTAAAATGGTAAAACTCACCCTTCGTAATACATTACCAGTAATAACACATTTAATTAATAAATCTATTGAGACTTGTACTTTCCCGGACTGTTGGAAATACGCCATAATCCGCCCACTTCCTAAAAAAACGAACCCAGAAAGCGTGAAAGACTTGAGGCCAATCAGCATCTTACCCAGTCTTTCAAAAGTTTTGGAAAGGGTGGTGTGCCAGCAGATCCAATCTTATTTGGAACTGAATGACATTCTACCGATATATCAATCTGGCTTTAGAAAATCACACAGCACTACCACTGCGCTAATTGACGTTATAGACAACATTATATCGGAACAGGATAGAGGTCAAAGCTCAATCTTGGTTTTACTTGATTTCTCTCGTGCGTTTGAAACTATTAATATAAATATGCTCTTATCCAAGTTATCCTTCTATGGCTTTAGCCCCGCGACCGTAAGTTGGTTTAAAAGTTATTTATCTAGTCGATCGCAATCTGTGGAGCTTACTACATCCTCTGGTGAGAAAAAATTATCATGTCCACTTGAAATAATTAGAGGCGTACCACAAGGATCGATCCTGGGACCAATTTTATTTGTACTCTACACCGCTGATATCATTAATTCTATTAAATACTGTAAATATCATATATACGCGGATGACTTACAGCTATACATCTCATTTCATCCAAGCCAGACTGATTTAGTAATTGCAAAGATCAACGATGACTTAAATAGAATATCTAGTTGGGCCGACTCTAACTCTCTAGTTCTCAATCCAATGAAGTCCAAATTTATGGTGTTGGGAACAAAAACGATGATCCAGAAAGTTTTATCGTATAACCCAGTTTTTCACATTAAATCTGAACCGATTGAGAGAGTTGTGTCGACGCGTAACTTAGGAGTAATACTGGATGATGGTATGCGTTTTGAGGACCACGTTCACGAAATAGCGAGGAACTGTTTTTACAGGCTTAAAATTCTGTATCAAGTGCGTGATTTTCTAAGTGAAGATTTACGTGTGAGGCTTTGTGAAACTTTGATCTTATCAAAATTTAATTATGCAGATGCACTATATGGGTCAAGATTATTAGCAAGAACCGAGCGCGTAATTAGGAGAGTCCATAATGCTTGTGCGCGTTTTTGCTATTGTATCCCTCGAAGAGCGCATATCTCTCCATTTCTTAACAAATCCAACTCGCTATTTATGACTTTCAGGAGAGAACTACATTTTAGCGTACTTTTGTTCGGTGTTGTTAAGAACGGTAAACCTGCGTACTTACATCATAAACTTGACTAGGCCAAAAATGATTATAATACTAGGTTCGCTAATTCCGGAAGCATTAAGTTATCGCAACATTTTTCTTCGTCATTTCGTGGTAGTTTCCGTTATGCTGCTTCAAAGTGCTGGAATAATTAACCTCCCCCTTTACGAAATCTTTCTTCAGTTCCATGTTTTAAAAAACGTCTGAGGTTTTTGTTACTCCAGCATCAGAAGCAATTACCGATAGGAGTTCGGCCCGTCGCCACATATTTGAGCCATTGATCATTTTAAGGTATTGTTATTGAGTATTTATATAATATCTAACACTCTCCCACTGTTCGCAAAATAAAATTAAGGTGCACATTATATTTTTTCTCTACCTATGCTACATAAACACACTTTCATAATTATATGTATCATTTAATACTGAATCATTGCATCTGTACAGTCACGTGGTCTCCTCTGAAAATCAGTGCAGCAATACATTTTAAATAATGGTTGCTGCTTTGCTGACGGGGAGTCCTTTTTGCCTCCATTGCTATCTTTTTTTTTCTGTTTTGTGTATTATATTACTAAGAGTTACATGGTGGCAAATAAAACGCTTTCTATTTCTATTTCTATTTCTAAATCAGTATCATAATAACTTTTAATAATACAATTATTAATGTAACGGTCCCATTTGGTTATTAAAAATATCTACACTATCAACTTTCCTTCGCATAAATTCACAGTTATCGGAAAACATTTGAAAATCGTACATAACTGCTTTATATAAAACGATTTATTGTCTAAAACACCGATAAAACACTTCTAAACTGTCATATTACGCACTTGACGCATCTAGTAATTATAATGCATGTTGCAAACAATACGCATTGTTGTAGTTTTTGTGTGCGCTTGAATTTACGATTTGACGTAATTTACAAGCGTGGAAAGGTCGTGGGACATAATAGACGCGTTTTTGCACAATTTTACGAGTATACAGGGTGTAATCGTTAAGTGTGCACAGGCGATTATTACGTAACTATTGCAGATATCAAAAAACTTTAAACTTATATCGAAAGCCCTTTACCTAATGAGTAAAATGAGAATAATAACTTTTTAAAAATAAAACGGGAAATATCCAAAAAAGTTACATTAAACACTCCCATACATTGAATTTTCCATACATTTTGTGTTCAAAGCAAATGTTCGAAGTGACGTTCTCGTTTTAGAATACCATTGTATTCCACATCGAGCACTATTTCTAAGTTATTTAAACAGTTTCTAAATAAATTTTTATTAAAATTTGCGAAGTAATGTAAGCACAAATTCCAAAAAAGAACCAAAATTTTTCATATTACATGTTTAGGATAGTCATATCTCATACTAAATGTATGGGAGTGTTTGGTGTAAAATTTTTGGATATTTCCCGTTTTATTTTTAAAAAGTTATTATTGTCATTTTACTCATTAGGTAAAGGGCTTTCGATATCAGTTTAAAGTTTTTTGATATCTGCAATAGTTACGGAATAATCGCTTGTGCACACTTAACGATTACACCCTGTATATTACGTTTACTGTTATGTACAAACAGTGTATTATCTTTACATTAAAAATTTAAATAATAAACTTTTAAACTGCTTATTCTTATCTACTTACTACTACTACGTTTAATTTTTAAAGTATATAATAATCTGTGGAACAAAATATTTTAAAAAGCCACAAATTATCATCACAAATTTTCAACATTCAAGTCAAAATCTTAACCAACCTCTACCTTTACATTCGATTATACATATAAATAATCGTAACTGCCACAAGTTTACAGACGTACCAACGTCATACTACAATATCCTTATTCCTTCCTCAATAAATTCACCGCTCTAGTTCTACCATCACTGAACAAGAACATTATAATGTTTATACAAAACCAAAGATAATACAATAATGTACTAGTACCTACACTTTACGGCGATCGCACAAACATCTATGCAAATTGTGATTGAAGTGATCATTGTTGTTTTAGTTTGTATTATATAACATTTCACTGTATAAACTAGAAAGCCAACATTATATAAGTTCCGAACAGGATCTTAACAAGTGTCCAATGTACATGTCTTATGTACCTGTAGTTTAAATACTAGTAATGGTTAATTGAAGACGGGACAATGTCTAATGAATTTGTCTCCATTGTGAATCAATTGACATCGATATAACGATGGTTTATTACGACTGAAGAATAGGAATGAAATTAAGCGAAGTAACTACTAATTGACTTTAGAATTGGAAGAAAACTGAAATTGAAATAATAAATGTGTAGGTACATATTATATGCGTTAATGCGTAGATGACCATTATGATATGCTTAAATAAACTTTAAATACGTTTGAAAATACATAATAAAAACGGATTGGTAACAGGAAAAAACAAACATTTCCAGTCTACACACTTTACAGTTATTTTACCTTCACAATTAAAAGCTACAAGTACATATTACTTTTTGGAACTGTAGCAAAGTTATCAATTATCGTTCACATCACGAAGTTATCAAGATGAATTTCTTTGCAGAGAAATAAAACGAGTTTTCGGCACTGATTTAATTTTGTGATAATTCTTGATTGACCTAGTTACTGTTTTCCTCGTAAATGGAAGTTTTTAATGTAAAATAAACAAAATAACAGATTTATGTGAAAGATAATCATGATTTCGGCGTATTCTCTTTATGTGGTGAACATTTTATAGCATTACTGCAATTTTCCTCTAAGATAAAATAAATTTTTATATAATCTTAGTATTTACCCTACAGTATTATTTATGCGTATTTATAAGTTTTACGTGTCATAAAAAAGTAAGTACATTCATAAAGCTCATAATGTCGTCACTTTGTATAATCCCGTGATATTTTGCACAAAAATATAAATGTTTAGCCGAATACGTATGTGTGCCAAGTAAAATATGAATAAATTTTATTTAACGCAAGTAAAATATGTATGTAATTTATCATTCATTTCATTTACGATTTTACAAAAAATACATATCTTCATTAACAGACCAAAAAAATCGCTCTATAAAAGTGAAAATTTTTCGTTGGAAAGTATATGTACTTCTTTATAAAAAAATCCGTGAAACAGGCTCCTTGCACTTGACTAAGTACTTTCGCTGTACGACCTTCATCTGGTGGCCCACTGCGCCACAGCCCCGGGCGGCTTTCTCGCGGTGTAGGGTTGACAACCCTTTGTAACTAATTGATGTAAAATTGCTCTGCAAGTACAGCTGCAATGCAAACAATGCAAATTGGAATGTTAATTGTAAGAGAGTTTTATTAAAATTAATGAAAGTTTAATGCAATTTATATTGTTTGTTTCTAAAGCTTTCTTAGCTTTACGATTTTGTAAACTACAAAGGACATAATATGCATTGAATATTAGAAAATAGACTATTAATTAAATCAATATTTGTGATAAGGGAAAGCATTTTTGAAGCAAATTATCAACAATTAATTACTATGTGAAGTTTGAAAGCTTAAAATATAAACGTGACAGCCCTAATTCTAGATAACTGGTATTGTTCAATGTTCGGACATGATCGTTTACGCCTCTGCTAATCGAGAATGTGAGAAAATACCCAGCTCTTATCTATAAGAGCTATAACTATTTACTATCTATAGCTGTAGTAGATTATGTCCAAAGCTATAAAGTTTACAGCACTATCTTGGAAAATAGCCTAGACAATAGACATATCAATCTAAAATGTAAAATTTTCATTTTAATATTTCTGTTAAATTTTACTGAATTATTATTATTATTAATCTGTAATTGCTAACTCCAAAGACAATTTTTTCGGACTAGTCAGATTAAGAAAAGAAAAAAAATCTTCATTGACCGATAAGGATTGTATAAAACCGGCCATTGTTATTCTGAGTTCGATTTAAAAAATATGTTCCCACAGTCTAGCTTTGCGAACAAGCTTTCAATACAACTGAATGGTCATCATCTCGTTTGTTTGCCAAGCTTTGACTGGTCGCTTTCACTCGATTGATGGATACAATATTACAGCACTCCTTTGACATAGGACCTAAAATCGCGTAACACAAAATAAACTAATTTTTCATCAAGAACAGCGAAAGTGCTTTACAAAACAGTTCTTATTATATTGACGTAAACATTGAACAGTTTTGGAGTACAATAGATCGCATATAAAAAGTAACTCGGGGTCAGATTCAAATTACTTTCTATTTTTAATGTTACAATGTTTTGTTTGTTATGTTTATGGTAGGTATATGTTCATAATAAATAACAAGGTTAGCGAAATTAAGCGCCACAAAAGCGTAAGAATGTGGGGTATTAATTATTATTATATTTCGTTGGCAGTAGAATATCATTTTATGATATTGATGACACAATACTTCTTTAATTCAATTAACCTATTGCAGATACTATTTGAATTATTAACCGGATTGTGTTGTTTTTTAATTAAAAGGTTTATTTGAACTATCGAGATTGAAAATACGAAACAAATAACTTTTAATCTTCATTTCGACAAACAAAAATACACAGATAACACCACTTCATATATCACCATCATTTGTTTCTAACGTCTTTCATTTCCATTTAGGAAGTGGATCATCCATCACTCACGTAAGCTTTTAAAAATAACAAAAAGTTTAAGTAATAGTTTCACAATAGGATAACGTTAAGACGTTTAACGTAACATAGGTATTATACAACATGTATTCTTAAAAGGACAGAAAATTAGTCCTCAACATGATTGTTAAAAAATAAAAACCATGGTCAAGAGTGATGCATGCCTTTGAAAGCCTGCTCAGATTAAATTTGACTATGATTTTCTCGATTCAGTTGGAAGTATAAAAACGTAGACCGTACTATAGTCACTCTCAGGGGAAATTAAATACGCAGATATTATTGTACAAGGTTAGTATTCTTTGCATGTCGTGTTTACTATGATTTATATTTTATTAAAAAGACTCTGATTTGCTATAACTGATAGTTTTAGGTTCTAAAAACTATTTTGTTATAATATTTTTTAGCGACATTTCTATAAACAAGCTGAGGTGTCAGTAATGTGTTGCTACGTAAAAATTAGAAGAGACTGTGAGTAATGGTATAATTTGCTCTACATTGAGATTACTGATCTAACAATATAAATGTATAGTCTTGTAAGTTGTAACCACTTGAATTAAGTCTTTCAAAGTCAGGTCAACCAATCAAGCTACTTGGACATCCACACAACACTTTTCTATGTCTATAATAATGAATAGTCCGTGCGTCATATACCGTATTCTAACATTAACTTTTTATAGCTATACGGATTATATTTTTTTGGGATTATTTTTTTTTCTAAGTCACTTTATGTTAACGGTAATAAATCCATATTGATACTAGAGGATTTGTCATATACGTGATACGATCGGCAAAAAACGGAATACAGTTGCGTTTTCTGTCAATCAAAATGTGATTGAGTCGATAGCTTATACCACAAAATACAGAGATAATTTTTATACATGTGTTATTAGCACATAAGAAACTATATATAATTGGTTTTTTTATACAACGTGGGTAAAAGTATGTCTAAAACACGTTTATAATTATTATACATACTTATTATTCTTTAATTCAAATCGAAAGTGCGTAGGTATAGCCTATGATATATAAAAAAGCTAGATACGTTACCCGCTCTCTATTTTGGCAAGAAAAAACTCAGGTAAGTGCCCGAGTTTCACTTAGTCACGCACCATTCAGCGTCGCGGCTGGACGTTCTTTTTATATTTTAATCGGCAGTTGTTATTACGAAGTACATGAGTGAGACATGTATTATGTCTCGTGCGTGAGAGTGAAAGAGAGAACAACTGTATTGGTGATAATGCGTTAGTAAGTAGGTATGTATTAATTACGCTGTTTTTTAGTGCAATGATGTTGGCGTATGCCGCGTCTACTAGTATAATAGGTCATTGGGTATAGCCTTTTTCATTTGTTGTTCAAATATTGTTTATAAGTTATTAAATAAGTGACATTTCACGTACGTTTACGTACTTAAAAATTACTGATTAGACGTAATAGGATAACAAAAACCTGAGAAATGTTATTTATAAAATAAAATGATAAATAGACAGAAATTATTATTACCTTATTGATATTACACTATTCGAATATTACAAATATTTGAACTATCAAAAAAAAATTGTGAAGTTTATAAAATACGTCACTTCAAATGAAACATATTAAATTGTATTGTACCTTTATCTATATCCCAATTATTAAGCCCTTTGCATTATTTTATTTATATTATATTATTCGCTATAAAGAAAAACCTTCAACACCAACCTTTGAATTTACAATCTATACGATCAAACTATTGACAGAACAGCCAATTATACATTTCAATTGAATTGAAAACCAGTATTTCACGTGAGATGTCCGTAAAGAGCAAATAATTATCGACACGGCAATTTAATTCAACACAAAAACTTTATTTATACTGGTTGGTACTTTATGTATAAGCTATTTCGTTTATTATCGATTACATAGAGCGATATTGAAGATATGCGTGCGTGTAATTGTTAACATTGTTTGTTTTGTTAATAATAAGACGGTTTAATTATATGGACTTTTGAGCAATCTAGCACCATTAAATAGTGTTCAAAAAGTTTTTTTTACATAATATTATCACTTTTATTTAAAAATAATTGAATAACAAATTTTGAAAATAACTTACATTAATATTTAATTGTCATAGTTACGATTTTTATATTTTATTGATTAACAAATTTTCATTCCGATACAATAAATAAACAAAATCCAACTTTCAAAAACAACTATTCATGAGGCGAGATCGTTATCAATTTTTTTCTATTCTTTATAATTTTGAAAATCATGTTAATAAAATTAAAACTACAACCATAAAAAGGTTGTAAAATCATATTTTAATAATGTCAACTCATTAAATATATGTATACCCAAGTAACCTGAATGTATGAAGGAGGTACACAATACAAGTACATTTAAGCATATCGGAATAAT